>PVHX01000514.1:0-199439 GCA_004024805.1 Geosciurus inauris
GGATTCTGGGAGTGTAGTATCTTGGTTTGTTTGAGTCACTTTCTTCCCTTGTTTTCTCATGATGTTTGTGTGTCTTTCCTTCTAGCTCTGCTGATCCAAGGTGTTACAGTTTTAACTCCTATACGGTTATAGTTTCCCTGCAGGGTTTCGTTACTTCTCCTCCAGTAGGTGGCGTTGTTCGTTGTTTGCTGGACTTCCCTGGCTGGTATCCTTGGTACTAGTCCCAGGCCAAGTGAAACTCTGGGCCGCTGGTGGAGTCACTGTTCCACCGTGGCCAAGGTTTGCCCCCAGGTGTTCACCTGTGCCCCCTGGTGTGTAGGAAGTTCCGCTGTGTTAGAAGGTGGTCCACAAAGAACAATGGCTGGGGTTCCACTCAGGAGACAGTCCACAGAAGCAACTGCCAGCAATATGATAATATTGTTAAAGAAACTGTATGCTATTCTGCAAAAAAATAAGAATTAATTCGAAGTACTTACTATAATAAGTTAACATTTTTAGGAATTCTTATGTATTCAAGTTAGCATAAGTTACCCTCAATATGAAATTACTGGTCAAATGTTGAAGATTTGGATATATCTATCATTAAAAATGAAATGTCAAGAAATCATTTTCAGGAGCTAAAACATAACATACATTTTTTGCAGTATGAAGGACAAGAAAATATTAAAACAGGTTTTAAACTTGATCCTCTAATAAATATGATTCAAAAGTAATTCATGAAACTTGGTATCTTTAGAGAACATTTGACAGAAGCAGCAGTGATTATTAGATGTTATAGACATAATTTGCTAAAACACTTTATAAGACATAAGCCCATAATATTTGGTTATATTCCTGGCAATGTGCAGAGTATTGGGATATTCCTATAGCTTTGATTTGTATTGTGGAAAAAGTACTTGAGAAGGACCAGGCCATGATGACCTTTTGCATTGGGAGAAAGGTAATTCTAAAAATGCTTGAAGTGATAAAGAATCTACAATCAGACTATTTTCTTCAAAAGTCTATTCACTGGTTATGATTTGTTGGTAAAACTTTAGAAACTGGATCCCAGGCCACAGGCATCATAAGGGAAAACAGACTAAACAAGTGTCCTCTGAAATTGATGATGGTGATGAAAATACAAGCCAGAGAGTCATATTATTACAGATTCAACACAAATAATGGCATTCTCACTGTAAAGTGGCTGAATAATAAATATATCATTGTTAGAACAAACTACCATACAGTGGAACCACATGGCAACGTTCAACAGTGGAAAAAAAAGCAGAGTCAATGTGTTTCAACCACAATGTATTATCAATAGTGCTGTGGATCAACATGATTGGCCGTTTGCCAAGTATTCTACCTCTATAAAAGTAAAAGATGGTACTGGCATTTTTTCACTTGAGTAATTAATGTGTGTCATAAATGCATGAATTATTCACAAATTTTTGAACAATGACAAGAAATACCTCATAAATTTGTTGTATTTCAAAAGTGATATCTGCTTAGCATACCTGGAATGATGCAATGAGAAACCATCAGGAGAAAGAAAGCTTAATACTCCCAGATGTACTACTGCTAAGATGACATTAGATTTGACATGAGAAGCTATAATATTCTCAAATAGCAAGAGCAACAGTGATGTCAAAACAAGTGATGTCATGTGAAACTGACAGCAAATCATCAAAAATATAATGTAACACCTTGTTTGAAGTTTTTGCTCTTTTCCACCAAAATTAATTGTTGGACAATCATGAAAATCACTTCTTTGTACATTATGCAATGTATGAAAGGATATCATATTTGTCCAATGACCTATTTATAGGATAGTTCATATATATGTTGTCCCAGTGTCCTATCTATAGGACAATGTACATTTTTGTTCTTATTGATAATAAAGGATACATAAGCTCTACACTAGGATTTCCAACATATTTTAATGTGCCTATGTCAATTTCATTGAAATATTCATAGAATTGAAAACTTCAGACTTAATGGGCCAATCTCTTATAGAAGACGTAAGATTCCTAGGTCAGAGACAGAAGGTTTATACTACTCATGGCACAGCAAGCAGCATGACCACGAGAATATTTGCATGGGCCCCCTTTAGCTCCATATTGCCCACAGGGGCAATGTAGAGGGTGCTGAGACACTTGGATTCACAATGGATTACGTTATAGGAAAAACACTGAGCTTAAGTGATCCATCATTTTTATGGCAAATAATAAGCAAATTTGCTTAACTTCCTCTTAGTCCTGGAAGGAAAAATTCCCTCATTATTCAAGGTTTCTTGCTATGCCCTGAAAAGTGGCCCAGAAAAAGAATGGTTGGGGCTGTTCTTGGCAGACCTATAAAGATATGTAGGAGCACAGGAAGCCCAAGGAGTTCTGTCTCTTAGTGCAGCAATCTATTATTTTTCCCCAACTTTTTTTTTTTTTTTTTGGTACAGGGGATTGAACTCAAGGCACTAAACCATACCCCCAACCCTTTTTTTTCGTATTTTATTTAGAGACAGGGTCTCACTGAGTAGCTTAATGCCTTGCTAAGTTGCGGAGGCTGGCTTTGAACTCATGATCCTCCTGCCTCAGCCTCCCAAGCTGCATGCACCACCACACTTGGCACTATTTTTTCTCTTTCTTGTAAGATTGTTATCCATTGTTGCTTAGACAAGATCAAACAAGATCAGGCATGTTCAAGGTGGTATGGCTGAAGACTATTCCTCTGTTATGTTAAGATCTGCGATTACCTTTTGCTAAAGGACTCCTTTTGCACATTGCCAAGATCAAAATATGTAAAGCTTATGAAGTTTCTACAAGAAACTTTTCTTTGCAACTTTGGGCCATCTTGTTGTTTAACACTCCCATGAAAGGCCTCTAAGAAAAGCATGTGGCTACTGAGATACCTCAAAGGAAATGCTGAATTTCTGACTAAATCTCAATATTGTCAATCATTTCTGCTCAAGAGAGGTAATGAAAGATCCCTACCCACTACCCAATTCAAGCAAATCTATAATTATCCACCCGAAAAAAGGTATTTGGGTATATGTTTGAAGGATGAGGAAGAGAATTCAGTTCTGCCTACACATTTGAAAGAAAAAGGAATCGCACAAGAGTGTGGGTAAGACCTAGAAGTTACTTAATATTGTTCTGGGTAGATTACTTATCAAAATCTCCAGATGTCCTAAAATTGTTCCTTTTCTTTCTTTTTTTTTTTTTAAAGAGAACCAAAGTTAGACTTAGCCCAGATGAAGGTCATAACTCCTTGCTTGTGTTTAAGTAAATGCAAATTAGAAAATGATTAGTGAACATTTCATGGTGTCAGGTTGACTAAATTGAAAAAGTCTGACAGCATAAGATTTTTAATAGGAAAATAAGAATTCTCATACACTGGAGATTCAAAACGCAGATTTGAGGAAGGCTGGATTCCTAGTCGTTCCATGGCTCAGAATTCAAGTAGTGGGAGTACTGCTTCTCAGTGTGGTGGATGAAAGAAGGATTTCACTAAAATTCAATATTGGACAGGCTACTTTGGAACCCTGCCAGCTGCAGTAGCAGCAGCTGCTGTGGTAGTGGCACTGGTTCACCACAGAGGGAAGGAGAACACATAGAGAAACACAACAGATAAATTTGTTATGGAAAAATCTGAAATCAGAAAAGTTGTCTGAACTGTGCACTAGTTCTTGAAAAGTACTCTCTCTCAACTAGCCATGGAGAACTGAGCAGGAGCCATCTTGAGGTGGCCATACTGCAATTGCTGCTGCAGGAACCAGAGATCAGAGAAAACATTGCCACTCTGTTCCGACAAGCCCCTACCAGGCGGCTTAGGGTTTACCTAGCAGAACAAGAGTGAAACAGGCAGAAAAAAGACTTTATATTGGGGGATTCAAGTCAGAAAAGTGAAAGGGAACCCAACTGGCTTCTTCTTTGAGCCTGGTGGCTTATGAGACCAGCTGAATTGAGTCAGGACTCTGAATAGGCAGGGTATACACTCAGGGACTAAGCCTGGGAAGGCTGTGTTCATGGACAGCAGAGTATGTGGAGGATTGGTTCTCCTGCCCCATGAGCAGAATTCTTGGGTGGCTCCTGAAATCCAGACTACTAACAGAGATCAGCAACTGCCAGGCCCTAGTGGTATGTTGGTCTAATCCCAAAGCAGATACTACCCAGCAAAGCCCCTAAGACCCACTGTCTAGAACTTCCCTCATAGAACTCTGCAGCAGTGTGTTGGGAGTGTGCTGGTCTGGTCTATGCAAACAAAACTCCAACTGACAGTACTTCCCATTCCATCCTACCTTATACCGGTGAATACAGACTTATTTCAACCAGCTTTAGTCTTAGGCCACTCCAACTAACAGCTTTGATAACAACCAAAAAAGAGGAAGGGGTTTACATGCCCCAGCCCTTCTTGTTGCTCTCAGTACATAGCTCAAGAAAAAAAGGAAAGAAAGTCAGGCATAGATATTGACCATCCATTCTCATTGACAATTATGACCATCTCAATGGAAACAATTCCTTCATTTTCCAATAAGGATACTTTTTATTTTCCTTTTTGCTTTCTTTCTTTTCTCCTCCCTTTGCTGTGTGTTCTTGCTATGTTGGTATGAATATATGTACATATTTAATTTGTTTCTCATATTTAGCATTTTTAAAACATAGTTATTTTTCTTTACCTTGTCTTTTGAGAGTTAGGTTTTTTGGTTTGTATATTTTGGTTTTGTTTTGTATGATTTCATTTGTTTCTCTTTTTCTCTTCTGCTAACAGCTAAATTATATTTTTCTCACTTTCTCTATTTTTTCTCCTATTTTCCCTATAACTATTTCTGCTCCATCTCTTCTGCATTCCCCTTGCTCACTTTTTGAAATTGTAAACTCTTTTCTCCTTCCTATCACATTTTCTTTTTTCTTAATTAACTGTATTTTTACCATCTCTTTCTTAATTAACTGTATTTTTACCATCTGTTAGAAATAATTAGTTTATATAATTCCTGCCCCTTCAATTGATGTTGCAATTATTACTGTTGTGGTAACATGGTTGACACCTGTTATTTGCTTTAAGGACATATCTAGTTTATGGTTACTTACTGTTTTTCCTGTTGGTAATTGCTGACCCCAATGTTTTGTGCGGCAATAACATTGTATATGTCATCATAGGTACCAGGTATTTAAGACTATACATTGTTTGCATAAGTTTTTGCTATTGTTTGTTTGCCCCTATTCTGTGAGATATTGGGGACACACTATAAGTTCATAGGGTAGAGACTCTGCTGCTCAACTAAATTCAACCAAAAGATAGCATACCTTGCTCCATATATGCCAGCGCCCGCGCCAGCACAAAGGGAAACCGAGTCAGGCGAGGGAGCCGCGGATGAAAATCACTCTCTCTCACACACACACACACACACACACACACACACACACACACCAAGGCAAGAGACTCTTTCTTATTGAGCTCAGGTCCCTCTTTTTATATCCTAAGAGGCCCTTTGTCCTCCAAGCGCTATAGGGTGCATAAGGTGTGACTATTCCATTAGCACCTTGCTGCTATTCACCGGAAAGCGGCTATTGTTACATTATGGAACTGTAGTCAAAAGCTCATGATTGAAAAACCTGATATAGTTGTACTGTGTACTGCGGAAGCCCTCAGGCCAGCTCTCTCCCACACATATACAAACTAATGATGCACAATCTTCAGTTATACTTCAATACAAAGAATAGAAGTGAGACAAAACCCCAAACTAATGACCAGGCCCCAAGTAGAAACAGCTCTGGATAGGCCTCAAGGTCCCATCTTCGGACATCCACTGCTATAGCAAAAACAGAACTAATAAAAAAGGTATGGATACCACACCTTCAAGGGAGTCTCAATCTAGCTCGCTCTAGGACACTTTGGCAAGTGAAAACTGTGCCCCTCAGAAAAGGTCCACATAATTTTATGGGCTGACATGAAAAATTAAGTCAAGCTGTCTCCCTTTTGCTCACCCTGCATAGAATTGACCCCTTTTCCTATAAGAGCCCACTCAAATAGAAGAAACCCTGTGTGGAATTGACCTCTTTTCCTATAAGAGCCCATTCACAAAGAAGCTAACACCCTACCCTCACCCTCTGGCTCCTAGACCACAAGACCTTTAAACTATGGAGCTATTCGGCCCTGGCCAAAATAAATCCTTTGTCTTTTACTTTTAAAAGACCCGGAGTTTTACTTGGGATTTTTTGAATCACACCTTAACATATGGAGGTCCCAGCGAGATTCCTCCAGAGCCCAGGCTGTGGCTCTCGGCCGCCTGGGACTCTCACTCCAAAACATAGAGAGGGACGCCCTACCCTCTGGCTGTGGGAGCTCTCTGTTTTGCCAGGGTTTGGATTCCTCATGGTGACCAATTTGAACCCAGCAGTGAAGAAGAGACAAATGAAGCTTTGTGTGTTTGGAGGTACCTTATTTGTTCTCTCCATTTTGGGTTGAATGTAAAGCCTATAGGCTAATCAACCAGATTGATTGTAAAGCCCTACAGGTATTTCAACTGGGTCGATTGTGTTTCAAATAAACTGGATGCCTAGCAAGACACCAGTTTTGGGTCCAGATGCTCTGGTAAATAGATCGTGATGATGTGGAGACTGGGATGGGAGGAGAGAGTGTCTGTTTTTCATGGATAATTGTCTTTTGTTGATCATATCTTTGTTTGTCTAGTTGTCTTTTTAAAAATCAATTAATTTATTTATTCTACTTAGGTGTAAATGACAGCAGAATGCATCTTGATTCATTGTACACAAATGCAGCACAACTTTTCATTTCTCTGGTTGTACACAATGTAGCGTTGTACAATATATGCAGTCATACATGTACCTAGGGCAATGATGTCCATCTCATTCTACCATCTTTCCTGCCCCCATGCCCCTCTGCTCCCCTCCCTCCCCTTTGTCCAATCAAAGTTCCTTCATTCTCCCCACATCTCTCTCCCACTATGGATCAGCATCCACTTATCAGAGAGAACATTCGGCCTTTGTTTTTTGGGCATTGGCTTACTTCGCTTAGCATGATATTCTCCAACTCCATCCATTTACCTGCAAATGCCATAATTTAATTCTCTTTTAATGCGGAGTAATATTCCATTGTGTATATATACCACAGTTTCTTTATCCATTCATCTACTGAAGGGCATCTACGTTGGTTCCACAGTTTAGCAATTGTGAATTGTGCTGCTATAAATATTGAAGTAGCTGCTTTACTGTTGTATGCTATTTTTAAGCCTTTAGGGTATAGGCCAAGGAGTAGGATGGCTGAGTCAAATTGTGGTTCCATTCCAAGTTTTCTAAGGCATCTCCATACTGCTTTCCAGATTGGTTGCACCAATTGGCAGTCCCACTAGCAATGTATGAGTGTGCTTTTTCCCCCACATCCTTGCCAACACATATTGTTGTTTGTATTCTTGATAATTACCACTCTGACTAGCATGAGATGAAATCTTAGAGTAGTTTGGATTTGCAATTCTCTAATTACAAGAAAAATTGAACATTTTTTCATGTATTTGTTGATCGATTATATATCTTCTTCTAAGAAGTGTGTGTTCAGATCCATAGCCCATTTATTGATTGGGTTGTTTGTTTTCTTGGTGTTAAGTTTTTTGAGTTCTACTTATATCCTGGAGATTAGTGTTCTACCTGATGTGCATGTGACAAAAATTTGCTCCCAAAATGTAGGCTGTCTGTTCACCTCATTGATTGTTTCTTTTGCTTAGAAGATTTTTAGTTTAAATCCATCCCATTTATTTGATTCTTGATTTTATTTCTTGCACTTTAGAGTCTTGTTAAGAAAGTCGGGGCCTATTCTGACGTGATGAAGGTTTGGGCCTACTTTTTCCCTCTATTAGGCATAGGGTCTCTGGTCTGATTCCCAGGTCCTTGATCCACTTTGAGTTAAGTTTTGTGCATGGTGAGAAATAGAGGTTTAGTTTCATTTTGCTGTATATGAATTTCCAGTTTTCCCAGCACCATTTGTTGAAGAGGCTTTATTTTCTCCAATGTATGTTTTTAGTGCCTTTGTCTAGTATGAGATAACTGTATTTATGTGGGTTTGTCTCTGTGTCTTCTATTCTGTACCATTGATCTATATGTCTGTTTTTGTGTCAATACCATGCCATTTTTGTTACTATAGCTTTGTAGTATAGTTTAAGGTCTGCTATTGTGATGCCTCCTGCTTTGTAGTATAGTTTAAGGTCTGCTATTGTGATGCCTCCTGCTTCACTCTTCTTGTTAAGGATTGCTTTGGCTATTCTGGGTCTCTTATTGTTCCAAATGAATTTCATGATTGCTTTTTCTATTTCTATAAGGAATGACATTGAGATTTTAATTGGAATCACATTGAATCTTTATAATACTTTGGCTAGTGTGGCCATTTTGACAATATTGATTCTGCCTAGCCAAGAGCATAGGAGGTCTTTCCATCTTCAAAGGTCTTCTTCTTAGGTCTTCTTCAAAGGTCTTTCTTTAGTGTTCTGTAGTTTTCAGTATAGAGGTCTTTCACATCTCTTGTTAGACTGATTCCCAAGTATTTTATTTTATTTTACTGAGGCTATTGTGAATGGGGTAGTTTTCCTAATTTTTCTTTCAGAGACTTCATCAATGTTGTATATAAATGCATTTGATTTATGGGTATTGCTTTTATATCCTGTTACTTTGCTGAACTCATTTATTAATTCTAGAAGTTTTCTGGTAGAATATTGGATCCTCTAAGTATAGACTGATGTTGTTGATAAATAGTGATAGTTTGAATTCCTCTTTTCCTATTCATATCCCTTTATTTTCTTACATCTAATTGCTCTGGCTAGCATTTCAAGGACTATGTTGAATAGAAGTGGTGAGGGCATTCCTGTCTTGTTCCCGTTGTTAGAGGGAATGCTTCCAATTTTTCTCCAATTGGCCTTGGGTTTAGCATAGATAGCTTTTACAATGTTGAGATATGTTCCTACTATGCCTAGTTTTTCTTGTGTTTTAAACATGAAAAGGTGCTGTATTTTGTCAAATGCTTTCTCTACATCAATTGATATAATCATGATTCTTTAAGTCTATTGATGTGATGGATTACATGTATTGATTTCCATATGAACCAATCTTGCATCCCTGGAATAACCCCCACTTGATTATGGTACACTATTTTTTAAATGTTTTTGCATGTGATTTGCCAAAATTTTACTGAGAATTTTTGCATCTATGTTCATCAGTGATATTGATCTGAAATTTTCTTTCTTTGATGTGTCTCTGTCTGGTTTTGGTATCAGGGTGATACTAGCCTCATAGAATGAGTTTGGAAGGGCTCTCTATTTTTCTATTTCACGGAATAATTTGAGGAGTATTGGTATTAATTCTTCTTTGTAGATCTTATAGAACTTGGCAGAGAATCCATCTGGTCCTGGGCTTTTCTTGATTGGTAGGCTTTTGATGGTGTCTTCTATCTCCTTGCTTGAAATTGATCTGTTTAAGTTGTGTATGACCTCCTGGTTCAGTTTGGGTAGGTCACATGGCTCTAGAAATTTGTCAGTGTCTTTGAGGTTTTCTATTTTATTGAAGTATACATTTTCAAAATAGTTTCTAATTATCTTCTATATTTCAATAGTGTCTGTCATGATGTCTCCTTTTTCATCATGAATTTTAATCATTTGAGCTTTCTATCTCCTTTTTCTTAGGGTGGCTAAGGGTTTGTCAGTTTTATTTATTTTTTCAAATAATCAGCTTTTTGTTTTGTCAACTTTTTGAATTGTTTCTTTTGTTTCAATTTCATTGTTTTCAGCCCTAATTTTAATTATTTCCTGTCAGCCCTAATTTTAATTATTTCCTGCTTCTTTTGAAGTTGGTTTGTTCATCTTTTTCTAGGGCTTTGGGATGTAGTGTCAGGTCGTTTATTTGTTGACTTTTTCTTCTTTTAATGAGTTTAATGCAATGAACTTTCCTCTTAGTACTGCCTTCATAGTATCCCAGAGATTTTGATATGTTGTATCAGAGTTCTCATTTACCTTTAAGAATTTATCTCCTCCCTGACGTCTTCTGTTATCCATGAGTCATTCAATAGCATAATATTTAGTCTCCAGGTGTTGGAGCAGCTTCTATTTTTTATTTTATCATTGATTTCTAATTTCATTCCATTATAATCAGATAGAATGCAGGGTAGTATCTCTATTTTTTTGTATTTGCTAAGATTTGTTTTGTGGCATAACATATTGTCTATTTTGGAGAAGGATTCATGTGCTGCTGAGAAAAAGGTACATTTGCTTGCTTTTGGATGGAATATTCTATACATGTCTGTTAAGTCTAAATTATTTATTGTTTTATTGAGCTCTATGGTTTCTTTGCTTAGTTTTTGTTTGGAAGATCTATCCAGTGGTGAGAGAAGTGTGTTAAATTCACCCGGTATTATTGTGTTTTGGTCTATTTGATTCTTGTAGTTGAGAAAAGTTTGTTTGATATATATAAATGTCTCATTGTTTGGGGTATAGGTATTTATGATTATTATGTCTTGTTGATGTATGATTCTCTTAAGCATTATGAAATGACCTTATTTATCTCTTTTCACTAACTTTGGTTTGAAGTCCACTTTATCTGATATGAGGATGGAAACCCCTGCTTGTTTATACAGTCCATGTGAATGATACATTTTTTCCTATCCTTTCACCTTTAAACTGTGGATGTCTTTTTCTGTGATATGACTCTCTTGAAGGAAGCATACTGTTGGGTCTTTTTTTTTTTTTTTTTTTTTAATCCAATATGCCAGTCTATGTCTTTTAATTGATGAGTTTAGGTAATTGACGTTCGGGGTTATTATTGTTATTATTGAGATATGGTTTGTATTCTTGGTCATTTTGATTTATTTTTGGTTTTTAATTTGACTCGAGTTCTCCTTTGATTGTCCTTTCCTTTAGTGTAGTTCCTCCCTTTGCAGATTTTCATTGTTGGTTTTCATTTCCTCCTCATGGAGTGTTTTGCCAAGAATGTTCTGTAATGTAGGCCTTCTTGCTGTAAATTCTTTTAACTTTTGTATATCATGGAAGGTTTTTATTTCATCATCAAATCTGAAGTTTAATTTTGCTGAATATAAGATTCTTGGTTGGCATCCATTTTCTTTCAGAGCTTGGTATATGTTGTTCTAGGATCTCCTGGCTTTGAGTATCTCATTTAAAAAATCTGCTGAGATCAGAATTGGTCTCCTCCTATATGGAATCTGATTCCTCTCTCTCGCAGCCCTTAGGATTCTATCCTTTTACTGTATGCTAGGAATTTTCATTATAATGTATCTTGGTTTTATCTGTTGTAATTCTATACATTTGGTGTCCTTTAAACCTCTTGTATTTGATTTTCCAATTCATCCTTCATATTTGGGAAATTTTCTGATATTATTTCATTGAAGAGATTTTGCATTCCTTTGGTTTAAATCTCTGTGCCTTCTTCTATCCTGATATATCTTAGGTTTGGTCTTTTGATGCTATCCCATAGTTCTTGGATGTTCAGTTCATGGTTTCTTACCGTCTTCACTGTGTGGTCAACTTTTATTTTCAAGACTGTATATTTTGTCTTGATTGTCTGAGGTTCTGTCTTCGAAGTGATCTAGTCTGTTGGGGATGCTTTCTATTGAGTTTTTTATTTGGTTTATTGTTTTCTTCATTTCAAGGATTTGTGTTTGATTTTATTCAGAATCTCTGTCTCTTTCTTGGAATAATCTTTTGCTACCTGTATTTGCTCCCTTATCTCTTTGTTGGTGTGATCAATGGTTGCCTTTATTTGCTCACTTACGTCATTCTTTAATTCACAGATCATTTTAATTATGTACACTCTGAACTCTTCCTCTGACATTTAATCTACTACATTGTCCATGGATTCTATTGTTGTAGTCTCTTGGTTTGTTAGGGGCACTTTCCTCCCTCATTTATTCATGTTGTCTATATGTCTTCTTCTCTTGCAGTGCAGATCTGAGGTACTGCAGCTTCTATCCTATAATCTTGTAGTATCCCTGCAGCTCATCAATACCTCACCTTTAAGGGTGGTATCAGTGTTTATAGCACCCAGTGCAACCAATATGCAGCCATAAATCAATTAGCTTCTATCTTGACATTTACAGTTTTGTCACTATAACAAGAATAATGAATTATCTTCTACCACAGAGCCAATAGGTTTGCATATAAGAGTTTACTGTTTCTAGTGGTAGATGGAGAGGGGGTTGTAGGCTATGATGTTTATGAAATAGGATGTAATAATATAGAGGTATTAGATTACAGGATTAGTGAAAGGGTAATCAAAAGAAGTTGGCTGTTAGCCAGAGAAAAAAGAGAGAAGCAACCCCATGTGCAACAGGATGGTGTCTGTTAGTACATCTAGTAGTTACCTCTGGTGCAACTGGGCCCACAGGGACCTTGGCGATGGTTTTTCAGATCCTGGTTGTCCCTAGATTGAAGCAGCCATGTCCCTAGTTGGTGGCAGCAGTAGTGTCAAGCTGGCAGGTACCTTGATGTTGGCCTTCCAAGCTTCAGTTAGTGTTCCAAGGTGGAAGCTGCCCCAGTTAAAGATGGCAGAGGCAGCAGGGGAGGTAACTCAAGATGGCAGCAGCAGTGTCCCAATATGGAGGTAACTGATTTCAAAGGGGAGGCTGGAAGGCTGGGCTGTACAATGGCATTGGGTGGCCTATTTGGTGATGCTGCAATGTGGCCTGCAGTGTTGCTATGGGCAGCTGCCTCCTAGCCCTGTCCGATGTCCCATGGTGGAGATTACTGCATAGGGAGGGCTATGGTGGTGGCTGCAATGCCCCCAAATGGAGGCAGTTTGGGTGGAGCCACATGTTGGTAAATAGGAAACCATGTTGCAGGGCTCCTCACCATGCAGGGCTCCTTGTGGGGTGGTGGACTGCAAGGGGAGGGGCGGGTCCTTGTCTAGTTGCCTTTAAAGTTGCTCTTTCATTGTTGTCCCAGTGGGGAAAACCTTTTCCTTTCCCTAACATATTGGACCTGTCAACAACTCAACAATTCACTGTCTCTGGATCCACTATCTAATTAGATTCTTGTCTATCAGTTTCCTCCTATTTCTGCCTGTTGTTTTAATCCTCAGCCTTACTATGGGATCTAATTGGTCTTGTCCTTTGACCCTTTTGAACTACATGTTGAAAAACTTCTTGTTAGGGTTCCACATTGATTATGGGGTGCCTGTGATGCAGAGCACCTCTGAATCCTGTGTAAGGTAGTATGGCCCACATTCAATGTGTGATAGCCATCTGAGGGATCTCTGGATTCCCTCATAGCCAGGAAGGTCTGAAATGTGGTAACTGGGAGGCCTGGACCATTCTGATCAGTTCCTATATATAGACCAATGGCTAAATTTAGTTCTAAATCCTTCAAAATGGTTACAAAAATGTCTCAAGAATGCACCTAAATTGGCCAAAATTCTGGCTCTTCAGGATATCAGAGGTTCCTGGGGTTACAGCAGATGAGAACTAAGAAAGTTTTCTTGGTGCCCTTCTGCCCCTGTTCTACCCCCTTCAGATGAGGATGAAATGTTGCCACCTCCTTATACTTCTTGTGGACCCCAGACCCCTTGTCATTCATCTGTGTCTTCCTTGAGGTCCCCTAAATCTGTCCTTTCATCACCAGAAGACCATGTAACCTCA
Source organism: Geosciurus inauris (assembly GCA_004024805.1). NCBI lineage: Eukaryota > Metazoa > Chordata > Mammalia > Rodentia > Sciuridae > Geosciurus > Geosciurus inauris. The sequence continues at coordinate 13,618 of PVHX01000514.1, forward strand.
CTCTCATTCTCAGAGGGAGGTGAACACTTACTTGATGGAAATGATGGTATCTTCCCCCATCTCTTCTTGCCTCCAGTCCCATGAACATCCCTTTGGATGCTCTCTTGCTGCTAGTTTCCTGGGTGCAATTCCAAGAAGTGCCCTTGGAAGGGATTGAACCACTGCCTTTGTTTATGTCCCCTTTACAACTTCAGATATATAACTGGAAGAATCAAATTCCTCCTTTCTCTGAGTGCCTACAGGCCCTCATTTCTCTTCTTGAGTCCATTTTCTGCATGCACCAGCCCCCTTGGAATAATTGACAACAGCTTTTGCTGGTTCTTTTCACTTCTAATGAGTGGGACCACATCAGGGTACAGGCCAGGAGGGCTATTCTTTTGGGGGAGGCCCTTCCTGACATCTGTTCTAATTGGGACCCTAACTCTGGGGTGTGCCAGGCTCATTTGGACACCTATCACTGGCATGTGTTGCTAAAAGGGGCTACTAAAAAGCCCATTAATTTGTCTAGAACTACTGAGGTACTCCAGGGCCCCAACAAAGCTTCAAGCTTGTTTCTTGAAAGACTGCAAAATGCTTTCAGGATATGTCCCGCCTTTGACTCAGAGGCACCAGAAAATATTTGGACTATAAATCTGACTTTTTCTCTCCAACAGCCCTACTACAAAGAAACATATCTGTGAACTTCTAGAAATGTAGGCTTTGGATTACCTCCTTTATAGAATTAGCAAGACCTTTGTTTAAGGCCACCACAGGAACTGGCCCTTTAAAATGAAAGGACTAAAAAGAAACAACAGGATTTTGAAGCCATCAAGGCATCCCTGGTCAAGGCCCCTACTTTGGCCCTGCCCGATGTTACTAAGCCCTTCAACCTGTTCGTGGCAGAAAGTCAAAGAGTTGCCAAAGCGGTCCTTACCCAGGATCCAAAAGATTAGATGCAGTAGTGTCTGGATGGCCTTCCTGCTTATGTATCATAAAGGTCACTGCCCTTATGGTCAAAGAGGACAATAAGTTAACTTTAGGACAATCACTCACAGTGGCAACCCCACGCTTTGTAGAGGTCCTCCTAAATGGTGCACTAGATAGATGGATGACTAACAGTCATATTATTCAATACCACCACTGACTCACATTTGCCCCCACAAGGGCCCTTAACCCTGTCTCGCTGATGCCAGAAGATGATGAGTCCCTCCATGACTATGAGGATATTCTTGACCAGGTGAGCTCAGGAAAGCCTGACTTGACCGATGTTCCTTTGACTGAGGCTGAAGCCATCCTGTTCATGGATGGCAGAAGCCAAGTAATAGATGGGGCTCAGAAGGCTGGAGCCATGGTCACAACAGAAACAGAAGTCATTTGGGCTCAAGCACTCCTGACGAGAACCTCAGCATAGCAAGTGGAGCTTACTGCCCTGACACAGGCTTTAAGGTGAGCCCAAGGTAAAAAAAAAAAAGTAAACATTTACACAGATAGTAGGTATGCTTTTGCTACCCTACATGTGGACAAATCCATCTACGGGGAGCAGAGGTTATTAACTGCTGAGGAAAGTCTATAAAAATAAAGAGGAAATATTGGCCCTACTTGAGGCATTTTAGTTATCTAAGCAGGTGGCTGTCATACAGTACTAGGGTCACCAAAAAAGGAGCCCTTGAGATCTCTGGTTGTCAAGGGCAATAATTTTGCTGGTGAGACAGCTCAATAAATGGCCCTGGACTCCAAATCAGAACCAGTCACCATGCTCCCTTTGGCTTTATCCAAAACCAGCCTTCCTTTCCTCCTACACTATCTACCAGAAGAAAAAGAGAAGGCTAAAGAAAAGGGGGGAACAAAATCAGAAGGCTGGTGGATCCTGTCTGACTCCAGATTAATGATCCCCCAAACTTTAGGAAGAACATTAATATTGGATTTACATGCAACAATCCATTGGAGAAAGAATAAACTAACTGACTTTCTGCCTAAGACATACTATATCCCCAGACTAAAACAAACAGCTCAGGATATCTCTGAGCAATGTCCACTCTGCCAACAGATGAATGCTAAACAAGAAAGGCAGACTCACCATGGGTCTGCAAGGGAGGTAAGCTGCCTGGAGATCACTGGCAAATTGACTTCACTGAGGTAAGACCTCCATCCAGTGTTTAAAAATATCTCCTCATTTTTGTGGATACTTTCTCAAGTTGGCCAGAAGTGTATCATACCAAAAATGAGATGTCTGGACTATAACAAAATTTCTTCTTAATGAAATCATACCACACTAAGAACTGCCTGTCATCATAAGATCAGATAACAGGCCAGTATTCACTGCAGCCACAGCACAAGCAATATCAAATGCTTTAAACATAGACTGGAAACCTCACTGCACTTATCAGCCTCAATGTTCTGGGTGGGTTGAACACATGAACCTGAACCAGACCCTAAAGAGTACCCTCAGTAAATTTACATTAGAGACCGGTTTGGGGTGGCCAATGCTTTTGTCTGTTGCTCTTTTGCAGGCCCAATGTACTTACAAGGGAAATCTTTCTTCCTTCAAGATCATATATAGGAAGCCACCCACTTTGCTCCCCCAGGTTTGTGATATTCCTTGGCTGAAATCAGCCACAGTCTCTTGTTAACTACTTTAAGTCTCTCCAGCAGACACAAGAAAAGGCTTATAGATTCCTTCGTGAGAACCAACTCAGAAAGTCCACTGGTTTCTAACACCCATTCAAGCCAAGAGACAATGCCTACATCAAATGGTTCCAAAAGGAAGGACTAACACCTAGCTGAGGAGAAAACTCCACCGTGTCTTATTTTGCTCCTAATGGGACTTGATTTACATGTGACATTGGATTATCCTGCTCCATACTCCTTACAACCCAGCTGTTTCTATTATTGTACATGTGCTGCCCCAGGTTTATGTCTACAGGGGACCAGAAGGAACTCATCTCTCTAAAAATGTCCAAATTAAGAATCACAGATTACTGCCTTGTACCCAACATAGATAAAAAATCAAGGACTTGATTGCTTCTAGACAAGGAGGGAATGTTATGGGCTGATATGAAAAATTAAGTCAAGCTGTCTCCATTTTGCTCAGACCCTGCATAGAATTGACCCCTTTTCCTATAAGAGCCCACTTGTATAGAAGAAATCCTGTGTGGAATTGACCTCTTTTCCTATAAGAGCCCATTCACAAAGAAGCTAACACCCTACTCTCACCCTCTGGCTCCTAGACCACAAGACCTTTAAACTATGGAGCTATTCTGAGTAGATACAAGAAGTATGAATTCTAACAATTTTCTGTTAGTTGGTACTTTTCACTTTTATGACTTATGATATACACTTGGGGACTTGCCTCACTAGCCCCCTCCTTTGGGTTTTGTTGTTGTTGTTGTTGTGTTGTTCTTAAACTTTGATTTTCTACCTGTACTCTTTGTTGTGGTGGCAGAACTCTTTGCTTTTTGCTACCTCGGCCCTGGCCAGAATAAACCCGTTGTCTTTTACTTCAAAAAAAAAAAAACCCAGAGTTTAATTTGAGATTTTTGGAATTGAAACTTAAAAATATAAGAGTGGAAGAAAATTCTCTCCCAGCAGATGCATAAAGCCCAACACAAGGATACAAAAAATATGGAAAAATAAGGTAACACAACACCTCCTAAAATTCATAATTCACCAGCAACTAATCCCAAAGATACTGAAGTGGATGAAATATCAGATAAAGAATTCAAAAGAATCATTATAAAAATGATCAATGGATTCCAAGAGAACACAGAAAAGCAACTGATTATAAGGAAGTCAGTACAAGATATGAATGAGAGATTCAATAAGAAGATAGAAACACTAAAAAAGAACCAAGCAGAAACCTTGGAAATGAAAGACACGATAAATTAAATAAACTGTTCAGCCAAAGTCTCATGATCATGCTGAAGACAGAATCTCAGAGATAGAAGACAAAGTGGCCAGCCTTCAGCACTCAGCACTAAAGAAAAGAAAATAAGTAACCATGATCAGAATATATAAGAACTCTAGGAAAACATTAAGAGACCAAATTTAAGAATCATTAGACTAGAGAAGGGTTGTTAAGAGGTAGGCTAATGGAATGGATAACCTGTCTTCAGGGAAATAACATAACATTTTCCAAACCTTCAGAGAGAAATGAACATCCAGATACAGGAGGTATTCAAAACCCCAAATAGACAAGATCAAAAAAGAACCTCTCCACAACACATTATAATTAAAATGCCTATCACATAGAACAAGCATAGCATTTTTAAGGCCTCAAGAGAAAAATGTCAGGTTACGTTTACAGGCAAGCCAATAAGAATCACTTCTGATTTCTTAGCACAAACACTATAAGTCAGGAGAGCTTGAAATGATATGTTCCAAGTCCTGAAAGAAAACAACTGTCTTCAAGACTACAATATCCAGCAAAGCTATCCTCCAAAATAGAACAAAAATTAAAAACCTTCCAAGATAAGCAGAAACTAAAATAATTTATGACTACTAAACTACAAAACTTTCTTGAAGAAATACACAGTAGAAATAAAAATTTAAACCCCGGAACTTACAAATTAACAAATCTCATTTGAAGAAAAGCTAAGCAAAAAAGCAGGATCAAATTAAGCATGATAAATAAATCAAAATGGCAGGAATTAATAAACATTTCTCTATAATAACATGGAATGTAAATGGTTTCAACTTTGCAATTAAAAGACATAGGCTGTCAGAATGAACTAAAAAACAAGACTCAACTATATGTTGTTTGCAAGAGATGCACCTTACAGGCAAAGAAAGCCATAGGGTGAGAGTGAAAGGATAGAAATTAATATACCATGCAAATGGAATCTGAAAACAAGCAGAACTAGCTACTCCCATATCTGACAAAGCAGAATTCAAACCAAAAACAAAACAAAACAAAAAACAAAAAAACAAAAAAGCCAGGATGATGGTGTACACCTATAATCCCAGTGACTTCAGAGGTTGAGGCAGGAGGATTGAGAATTCAAAGCCAGACTTGGCAACTTAGCAAGGTCCTAAGCAACTTAGCGAGAACCTGTCTCAAAATAGAAATAAATAAATAGGGCTAGCGATGTGGTTCAGTGGTTAAATGCCTTTGGATTCAATATCTGGCACCAAAAAAACCAAAACAAAACAAAAACAGTACTCCTCCACATCTCCACATGTCAAGATTTTGGTATCTAATACTATTCTCCTGGCAAGGAAGTAACTGATTCTGTGCCATGGAACAGGGACAAAAACAAAATTGGTCAATATATATTGTTATTAAGAAGCAAAATGTTTTCCATGTGTAAATATTTGATCAGGTAATGAAACAACCTTAACAGGTCCTCAGAGAGCATAAGAATTTGGACATCAGTCATCACCACTATTACACCCAAATACATGAAATTAGCTGAGGCATAAACCCATAAGGCCATGGTGATACTCACATACTAAGAGGAGGAATGTAATAGATTCTTATAATGTTTGCAGAAAATGCATCCCACTGAACTTTTCTATGAGCAGATTTTATGAGTCTTAACTCATTAAACTTATAAACTTATATCTTAAGTTTTAGTCAATAACTAAGCAAATGATTATATTTTCCCCTTCTTTTGTAAAACTAATAGCATTAGGAAATTGTAACTGGTATCTATTCTGCTAAAAGTAGTAAAAATTTCTAGGAACCTCTCACAAAAGATCAATTTTCTATATGGAGTATGTAATTGTCATTTGATGTTTTAATTCTGTCATCAGGAACACAGTATATGTAGGATACATCCCATCTTAAAGTGCTAAAGGGATATGACTGCGTCTCACCACCACTGGTCATCTCAGACACATTGGAATTTATAAAAGAACAGGAAATCTATAATATAGTTCATAAAGATTTTGTTTCTAAAGTTATTTTATTTTATATAGAAGGTTAGTTTCTAAGTATTTATTTAGAAATGTGTTAAATCTTTCTATATCTTCCAAAATATGTAAAATTCAATATGGTTTAATTTATTTAAAATTTTTAAAATGTGGACAAAACAGGAGAAGGGTCTTTCTCTCTACTATATTTGGTACCATTTACTGTAGTTTACTCTGTCATTAGGGTTTCATTAATACACTCTAGTATTTTATTGCTAACAAAGACACCTAGGATCAAGCAAGAAGAGTGAATGTCTTACCTGCTATCACTTGTGTGTGATATGTTTACTTTTTTATACTAGCTACATGTGACTGTTACTCATAAGTTTCATAAATCCTTCTTGAACCCACATTAAAAATATATGCATAGCCATTGTTTGAAGTTTAATTAAGTCCTATAATTATCTTCTTTCTATCTGTCCTAAATTCTAGGATGTTAGAATTTCTTGAATAAACTTATGCTTACTTAGCAAGGGTCTCTTTAAATAGGTTACATTCATTCTTTGGGCCTAGACTCTTTACCAAGCTGCCAATCTTCCTCTTGGACTAGAAGATCTTCTCTGGCTAGTCCCTGGTTCTGTTATGTTCTTCCTGTGACATGATTGTGAAACAGGTACATAGGACTCCTGATGAGGAAATACCACAGGTTTATATGCAAGCAGAATAACCAGATGATTTGTCTTTAATAACTCTCAATGATGTTCCATGTGATGGTGAAATTTTTGTCCTTATCAGAGTACTAAGCTGATATGACCTATTCCCATAGTAGCAGGTCTCTTTTCTGAGTATAGTTTTGAGTGATTTAGAACTATTTTAGATTCCTTCTAAACATTTCACGTGCCTGTTTTAAAACCAGTCTACAGCTGTTTGTTTTTGTTGTTCAGGAACACAAATTTTTTAGACCTTATTAAATAGACCCATCATTTGTGACTCTTTCAGATCTGAAAAAACTTTCCATAGTCATTTCTCCAAGTTCATATAAAAAGATGCTAAACAAATTCAGTCCTGGCATTGATCTCTCAACTATTTATACTTCTTTATCTATGAAATTACCCTTTTATTCATACCCTACTCTTTGTTTCTTCCCTTCAGATCCTTCCTCCCAATTCCATGGTAACTTTGGAAATCACTCATTCATTCAAGAACTCTTTACTGGAATCTACTGTGTGCTAGGTTCAGAAGTAGGGTGCTAGCAAAACAACAATGAAGCCCAGTGGCCCTGACATCAAGAATTATAAACTGTACCATATTCAGTGATCTTTTTTATTTTAACCTGCTTAGTTTACTCTTAAAAACACTAGTCAGGCACAATTTTTTAGTTTATAAATTATTGTTTCTTGCTTAAAGAATATTATCTATGTTCTTGTTGTTAGAATTCAATAAATTAATCCATGTAAGGATGAAGCTGAATCACTTACACATTCTCAAATCTTTTTAGAACTGCACTAAAATTCAGTAGCCACTATCACCAAGTGACTATTCATATTTGATTACAAAATATTGTAAGTACAATGAAATAAATTTAAAATTCAGTTTCTCACTTCTACCAGCTACATTTTAAGTGCTTAAGATCCACATATGGCTAGTGGCTACTGTGTTGGGCAGTACAGATATAGTATATTTCCATCAACACAGAATGCTCTATTAGACAGCACTAGCTAGAGAGTTCTTACATAAGGGATCACACAGTGACCACATTAAAAAATAGGTTATCCATTTCAGCAAACAATTATTATCTCAATACTTACATAATGTCACCTACTACTAATTATTTATATTCCTCTTATCAATGTGAGCTAAACAACCTAAAATACTGACAATACTGAATATGGTTTTAATTATAATAATATAATTCAAAATAATCATTCCTTTTTGTTTCTTGTTACTACCACAATGTACAACTAGAAACATACAAATACCTAAATAATAGTAATACAAAAAATAATTCAACATGGGAAACATCTTATGGCAACTTACCCTCCTTCACTTTCTGCTTCCTCAGAACTATTACTTGTTGCTGTACTTTGAACTGTAGGCAGTCTTCTTTTTCTAGCTCTATGCTGAGGACTTATCTTATGAACTGTTATCTTCCCTCCAAGTTCATCTTGTATATATTCCTCCAGCTTTGGAATAACAGCTTCCTTAAGAAATCTGATTTCTTCTCTGAGTTCTTCCATATTTGTCAATAATTCATTTAACTTCTCCAGTATCTGAATTTGTCTTTGTTGGAAAATCACTGCTGTTCCTTGGCCATTATGTATTTCATCTTGCAAAGTTAGTGAATTACACATATTACCCAGAGAAAGAAATTTAGGCAAATTCAATGCTGTACTCGGTTTACGGACCTTTTGATACCACAAAACCAGCAAACTGATCCCAGCAGTTCCCACCATGATGCCAAGTACCAGTTCTTTGTTTGTGGAATGAGGCATTTCTTGGTCTTGGTTTCTAAAATTAAAAGCATAAATGTAAATGGATATTGTTTGTCTTTGTCCAAGATGAAATATTAGTGCATTTCAATCAATAAAAGACAAGTTTACATTATTAAAAAACTTTCAGAAATCATAATCTAACATGTATTATGAGTAAGTACTTCAATAATATATATGACCCAGTAGAAATATTTACTATAAGGAAAATTACTAAACTCTACTATAAAATAGGAATTTTAATTCAGAGTTTGTATTCTGCATGACCAATTTGAAATTCACCTTTTACTTATATTTGTAAAGGATTTGATAAATAGAACCAAAAGTTTCATTATAAATTTCTGAGAAAATTATTTGTGAATTCAAGTTATTATTAATTTTCTTTGAAATTTTATTTATACACAATGAATTTGATGGATTTCTTGGTCTTATCTAGTCTTTAAAGAAAGCCAAGAAGCTCTTCCCTGACACCAACCTCATATTAGGACTTAAATTTAGAGTGATTAACAATACTGTTTTTAAAGTCCAGGACTTAGAGATAAAATAAATATATTAGAGAGTTTTAGTAAGTGTATGACTCACCCCATCTCTGGTTTATTCAACATGGAAAGCAGAAGTGATAATGTCACATAGAGCGTGGATGGGTGGGTTATCCCACAAATTTGAAGAATGAAATCCGCAGACACAAGGGTGAGAGCAAAGTAACAGGATTTATTAGAGTAATAGAGGGAAAGCAGAGCTCCTGAAGAGGGAGGGGTCCCAAGAGAGGGCTGCCAATGCATGTCTGTTACCTAGGGTTTTTATGCTTTCATATGTCCCTATAGGTGATTGGTTGGATAACATGTAAATACAGGCTTCGGAAAGAGGCCAATCAACTCTCTCTATTTTGTATTCTTCAGCAAATCTGGAGAAAAGTTATTTCTAAGCCTTTATTAGCACAAGGGTGGGGGGAAGGACTTGTTGGCCTAAGAGGAAGTGCTTGGGGTAGGCGTAGATTTTGCGGTTGGCTGTTGCTAGGGGTAGGGGTAGGGGTAGCTAAGGAAGAGCTCTTGTGGTTGAAGCTGTCAGGGGCAGTAACAGGATGTTCTCTAGGCTAACATGGCATGGTCTCTTCCTCCTTTTCTTCTCCGAGACCCTTTTCCTGGCTGCCTACAGGTGGTCTATCTTTCTCCCTCAATAACATATATATAAGTTTTGTCCATCTTCTGACCCAGAATTCCTTTCCCTTATATTTCTACTTATATCTAAAGTCTTAATGTTTTTGTTTTATTTTGGATTTTCACTTTTAAAAATATTTTGATTTGATTCCTTTCTTTTTCTGAATTTTCACTTTTTGCATTCAAGGCACAAGCTATGCCCCACCTCATTCCCCATAAACTCAGCTACTTGGACTAAAAACACAAAATCATTCTCTAGCAAATCTCACTTCACTAGTTCTGTGGCTTATCCCTGCTCTTAAAATTACAAGACAAGAAAAGGAAAGCATTAATATATGCTCTTTTATCTGAGACTCAAAATGGCAATAAGTATATTAGTACTCTGATAAACTTTTGCAAATACAGTAAAGGATATTGAAGTTTTTTTTATACTTTGAAGATCTCCAAATTGTTTTACCTTTAGTGTATCCTATTTTATAACAAGTAAATACCTATATTAAATTTTACTAATGACTTTGGAGAAATGTTACAAATGGCAATAAGTTGTTCAATATAGGAAATGAAATTTGTAATTTTTTTTATCTGTTTTCCCTGAAACTTTCTCAAGGAGCAGATTTTTAGCACATTGTGATCTATAGCCCTGAAAAAAGGGATGAAGAAGTTCTATAATGTCCCCTAATTTCAAACTGGAGGCAATTTCTGGGACATGGCACAAAGAGGGGAAACACAACAGCCTGGTAGTCTCACTGAGTTAAATGGACAGAATGGACAGAGATCTGAAGTCATACAAACTGAAGCACCCAGAATTTGTGTGTTAGAGTACTGAAGATGAAGAAGGTATATTCAGAGAAAGAGCTCCAGAAATACACACTGAAGCTCTATCAGAGCAGGCAAAGAACAATTTATAGGGAGAAAACAATCTATAAACTGAATCTATAAACAATCTATAAACTGAAGGAAGCTATAAACTGAATTATTCCTTAAGATTACATAGAACTGGGAAGCATTCAAGTTCTCAAGAATTCTTGTAGAATACATGAAGCTTTCAGCAGAGACGCCAGATAGGTAACATCAGTTGTAGTGGGACTAAAATAACTCTGAAGTTAAGGCTATTTAGGCTTTCTCTAAAATAGACTTAAAAATACACATCCAAGGAATTAAACTGATTTCACCAATACTTTAACTGCTATGATGATGAAAGTCCAATACTTTAAAAAACAGAAAAGCCAGAATTCAACAGCATAAAATCAAGTGTCTAATATCCAATAAAAATTATTAAACATGCAAATAAACAGTAAAATGAGAGATAATTAGCAAACGTGTTAGAATGATTACAAATATATTTGCTATTTATTATATATATACAAATACATTAACAAAATAAACATGATGAGGAAAGAAAAAAGGTATGAATGCAAACCAAAAGGAATTTCTAGACATGAAAAATAAAATGTCTGAAAAAATTGTACCAAATGGAATTAACAGAGAAAAACACTATGGAACAAAAAACAAAATCAGTAATCCTGAAGACATAGCAAAACAACCATCCCAAATAAAGCAAACAAAATGAAATAAACAAAGCTTATGGGGCAATATCAAGCAGTCTAAAAAGTACATTGAGTTAGAGGGGGAACAGTGACCTCAAATTCCCAAATTAGATAAACATGTAACAGATCAAAATATAAAACCATGTAAAATTAAAATGTTCAACACCAATAAAAATTACTAAACATGCAACTAAGCAGGAAAATGGTAGCCAAGGGGCAATATCAGGCAGTCTGAAAAACTACATTAAGTTAGAGGGGAAAAAGGTGACCTAAAACATTCCCAGACACACAAACTCATATCCAAGTAGAATAGGAAAACCAAAATAAGGCATAACGTCTTGAGGCTGATAAAAATCAGTGACAAAAAGAATATCTTTAAAAAGTCATCAGAGAGGGGCTGAGGTTGTGGCTCAGTGTAGAGCATTTGCCTAGCATGTGTGAGGCACTGGGTTTGATTCTCAGCACCGCATACAAATAAATAAAATAAAGATTCATTGACAACAAAAAGATATTTTTTTAAAAAATCATCAAAGAATTGTATGCAGACCTCAGGTACTATTTAAGCAAGAAAAGAATGAAGTGACATATTTAAAATGCTGAAAGAACTGTCAATTAAATTTTTATACCCAGTGAAATATCTTGTCTAAACTGAAAGCAAAATAAACATTTTATTTTCTAGACAAAGAAAAGCTGAAGGAATTTTCATTACCAATTTAGACATGTATTTTAAGAAATGCTAACAGAGCTTGGTGTGACGGTACACACCTGTAATCCCAGCACTTCAGGAGGCTGAGTCAGGAGGATCACAAATTCAAGGCCCGCCTCAGCAATTTAGTGATGCTCTAAGCAACTTAGTGAGACCCTGTCTCAAAATTTAAAAATAAAAAACAAATAATGAACTGAGGATGTGGCTTAGTGGTTGAACGTCCCTGGGTTCAATCTCTGGTACCAAAACAAAGCTAACAGAAGTTGTTCAAGCAGAAGGAAAAAGATGAAGATAAGTTTAAAACTTGGATATACACAAAGGATGAAGAATACCTGCTGTGGAAAATACATATGGGTAAACATAAAAGTTATTTTTCTAGCTGGGCATGGTGGCAAATGCCTGTAATCCCAGTGGCTCAGGAGGCTGAGGCAGGAAGATGGGGAGTTCAAAGATAGCCTTAGCAAAAGCAAGATGCTAAGCAACTCAATGAGACCCTGTTAAATAAAATATAAAACAGGGCTGGGGATGTGGCTCAGTGGTCAAGTGTTACTAAGTTCAATCCTTGGTACCCCCCAAAATCATTTTTCTCATTTAAAAATTTCTTTATAAAATATTTGCTTATTAAATCAAAGGTGACAATAATGTACCATAGGGTTTATAATGTACACAGAAGTAAAAAGACAATAACTTGAAGTACTTGTAAATATCTTAAATTATAATAAAGTGTTATCAAGTTAAAGATGCATAGCTATAAATTCTAGAGTAACTATTACAAGAATAAAGAAACACAAAAATATAGATAAGACAGTAGTGGAAACAAAAATGTAATACTAAAGATATTCACTTAGTTCAAAGAAATGCAGGAAAAAGGAAAAACAACAGGCAGACAAACAGAAAAGAAGAAGGAAAAGAGAAATTATGCTGTAAGTATATGGAGAAATCAAGAAATAACTATTTTTATTTGCCAATCAAAAAGATCCAGTTAAAAAGAAAAATTGGGAGAAATGTTAGAGAATTGTACAACAATAAACTTGAGAAGGCAAAGGGAGTAGGCTCTAGTGCAAAAGTTCAAGGGTTGACCTTTGATGGGAACACAAACCTCTCATTCACAGTAATGCAAGATAAGGCAGATTATGTGGGCAGAGATTCAGGTAGGTGGAGAGATGTTGTGGTGGAAGTTGATGAAAGTTCTCTTTGATTGCTTGTTAAGTGAAATAGAAAGTCAAATAAAACAGCTAGGATTGAGAATCCAGGCAGAAATATTGAAAATATGCAAATTCTAAATTAGGGTGTATACCAGAAATTTGGTTTTCTAAGGTTTATACTCTATGATTCCATATAGTCTAGCAAATCGTTGTTCCTTACACACTAAATGGCCAATTTAATATGATGTGTTATATGCCCTATGAAAGAGATTCTCAAAGAATAAGTAACAAGAATCTATTCCAAGAAGATTACTTAAAAGAATGGCTCTTTTTAGATTTGTTATACTGCACTGTCCACCAACAATATAACTGGGAACTATAAATCTATCTGCCTATTCCCATCACATCCAGAAGAAATGCCAACAGTACATTATAATTAATTTGTAACTTCAGTTGAAGTTGTAGGTAATTATTAGTCATTATTTTATTTCCACAAAACATTATACTGTATCACAAAACTAAATTAACTTGAAGGATTATTGCAAAAAAGCAATGGATATAAGAAAAGCCACTATATACTTACAACTTACATCACAGCTAATAATAATGTACAAGCTTGATAATCTTTTTTTTCAATAAAAAGATTAGTGGTAGTACTGTAGTTCAGTAGTATAGTACATGCTTAGCATGTACAAGATCCTGGGTTACAGCCCCCACCCCCAATCTACACAAAAGATAAAATCAGTATGTCCATTTGCTGGTCTAGATAACTACTAAAAAGATTTTTCCTATACTTAACTGAAATTTTTTTCCCCATTCCTGCCAGTGTTTCTTTGAACTTTACAGTCTGGTTTGAAAAGTTTTTTCATTTCATAAGTAAGTAAATAGATGTGAAAATCTACCTAGGGTAAAGACCTATCCTTTGAGACAGAACCACCTTTAAACACATGAGGAATATACTTTGCTTAACCTTTGTTTAGTAATTACAGCACTTTCACATTATCTGGAGGCAGATTTAAAAAAAAAAAAAGTCCTGCCAGGAGTGGTGGTGCACACCTATAATCTCAATGACTTCAGGGACCGAAACAGGAGGATCACAAATTCAAGGCTATCCCAGCAATTCAGTGAGATCCTGTCTTAAAATAAAAAAATAAAAAGGGCTGGGGATGTAGCTCAGTATATAAAGCACCCCTGGGCTCAATCCTCAGTAACCACAAAAAATATATAAATAATAAATAATAGTAGTACTATTATTATTTTGCTGATAAGCAAACTGAGGAACTAGCAACTGCCAAGTCATTTACCCTGAGGGTCATCCAACTAGGAAGTGAAAAATGTTACCCTTAATATCCTGTTAGGAAACTCCTTGGATGCACCTAGCTGAATGATGAAGATTCAGAAAGCATCAACAAGGACATGAAGGAGAATGCTGACTGCGCAGAGATGTCCAGAGGTGAAATATGACTTCAGAACTATAAAATTTAGCTGTGGAAAAAACTAGAATCAATGGAGCTGGTTTTAAATACAATTGCAAACAAATAGTTCAGGCTATGTTTGAATTTTATATCAGTATAAAATTAACGTGCTCTTACACCAATAATTTGAAAAATGACACTGATTAAAAATATTGAGGTACGAAATAACCAGAATACTTCTTGCCTGAAGTATAATTTCAAAGGTTGTATGAAGTCATTTACATAGCTTTTGTATTTTCCTTAGTTGTAATTACTTCTATTATAGAATAAAAATACAATAAAAATTTTACTGACCAAACTTTAGCACTCTAATATTTTAATAATCAAGTGCAAAGTATTATTGATGTTACAATTTTCAATTTGTAAGACACTAATACCAGAAAATTAGACCTATTTTAATATAATTATTGGCATCTAAAGTTAATACTTATTCCAAGGTTACAGAATCATATAGTGAAATGAGAATTCTAGTGAAACGATAAATCAAAATATTGCTAAAGAAAATCAGAACATGAAAATGTTTGAAGAAAATTATTTCATTTTCATGTTCTACTTTTACTTTTTAGACATGAAAATTATGCTTTACCACAGTAACTACAATAACGCTTGCAGTACATACATCTAGCATATATATTCATGTAATCCATCAGCTGATGCTTAGCGGGGTAAAGTGTAAAATGCCCTGATAAACTCGTGAAATCAATGAAAAATTTTGCAGTAAGGTTAAAGAAAAATTATGGCTTACAAACCAGCCTGAGGTTTTAGTTTCCCAAAGGAACTGCCCTGAGACCTTGAATTAGCGATCAGATTCTGTGACGACCCAGAAAACCCAGTTCACTTTCAGAGTGAATTCTAATACTCATTTGTCATTCGCTTTTCATGATTTCCCTAGTCAGAATTTATTTTAAATTTAGGGATTTGGTGTTTCGCTTATTTGCAAATGGCCTTCGTTTCTGTGTGGAACAGGCAAATCTGAATTTAAGGGGGGAAAGATAACGCATACAAAACACAACGCTTGCGCTTGGCGGCAAGGAAAGACCCAGCCGCCGCAGTGAGTGCCCCACGCGTCCCTGCTGAAGCTTGGCGGCTCGCAGGGACCCGCCAGGCTGAGGGGGCACGCCGCCCACTCCCGGACCCCGGGGGTCCTGCGTGGAAATGCTGGCCACTTCCTAGGCTGCCGCTTCCCAGGCATCGGCTCCGCGAAAGCTGCACTGGCGAACCCGGGCCGGGAGGATAGCCAGTCTCGGGAACCGACAGCAGCCGAGGTAAAAAGAGCGACCCGGAAGTGCAGTCGCCTCTGCCGGAAGTACTGCCACGGCCTCCGCACGCCCCCGACCGCGTCGGCCCTGGTCCGCCAGTCGCCCCTTCCCCTCCTCGGTACGCACCTGCGTTCCGAAGGCCGAGCTGTCTGCGCTTCACGGCCTCCGACCTGGGTCTGCGAGCGGGTAGGAAGCAGCGGGCAGACGGCGGCGCCCGAGCCCGCAAGTCCCAGGGTTCGGCACCGCGCCGCCGTGTCCTGACCCAGAAAGTCTAGGCGCCGGGGGAGGAGTCCGTGGCTGCTCGGCCCGCGGCTCCCGCCTCCGCCCGCCTGGACTTCTCACCCGGGACTGGACGGGCGCCCCGCATGCTTTTCACCGGAGTAGGAAGTGGCGCTCGTCCCAGCCCCGACCTGCACCGTATGTTGTGGCTCCGCTCACACGATCTCCTCTGCCAGACTTGGCACCCGGGCTCAGGGCCACCGCCCCCCCACCGCCCCCCTGCTTCCCCTTCTGCCATCACTGCCCCCAAACTCACCCCTATCCCGCTGCCTTCCAGCTCCCAAACACTCCCCCTTTCCCCGTGGTGCCCCCTTGTAGGCATAACCTTGAACACTGTTTTGCGTGGCAAACACAAACGTCCAGTTTGCACCAATTGGAAATCTTGTCAACAGCCCCGTTTACCTTAACTTCACTGTAACTCACATTCTTTTTTGATGAGCAGAATTCCCAACCTCTTTGTCCTCGCACCAGTCCGAGTCGCCTTTAGATAAGGATCACTTCTCAAATGACCATCACTCAAGGTTCTGCCCAACTTGTTTCTGTGGTTTGTAAAATGAGAATAATTGTGGGAAACTGTTACATACTGCTTACACACCCCTTTTGTATTGCCCTCAACCTTGAGCATTATCGGTTTAAAATTAGACTTGTATGGAGAACTTAGTTTTAATGACTAAATTCCCCACCAGTGTCCTGAACAGAATTAAAAATGGGTATATTCCTATGTATAAAAACAAAAACCAAACTTCCCCGTAAGGAATCTTAAGAAGACTACAATCCATTCATCTATTGAAGGACATCTAGTTTTGTTCTACAGTTTAACTATTGAGAATTGTGCAGCTATAAACATTGAAGTGGCTGCCTGACTGTAGTATGGTGTTTTTAAGTCCTTTGGGAATAGACTGAGGAGTGAGGATAGCTGGTTCAAATGGTGGTTCCATTCCAAGTTTTCTAAGGAATTTCCATACTGCTTTCCAGATTGGTTGCACCGATTTGGGGATTGTATATTTATGCAATTTATTTTTTAGCTTTAAGCAAGCTACATTAAAGCCTAGCCACATTTTATTTAAAGAGCAGACTAATATTGAGTTCTCAGATTTGAAACAAGTAAAACATTCCAGGGAACGACTTTAACTCCTGTTTTATTATAGTTTGCAAAGATAATTTCCATCTAATGGCAATATTTTCTTTATTTAGCCAGAGTACAGTATAATGTAAACGTGTCATGTGGGGTGATAGTTTCTTCTTTAGAGATTTGGATACAAAAGAAACTTTACTCTCTTCAGTAATACTAAAAGGGTAAAAAAAAAAAACTTAAAAGACAATTTAAGCATTTCCAGTTCACTGCCGCACCATTCTCACACAGCACAGAAGAGGCTTATAATAAAAATGTGGAGTGTGGGCTGAGGGCTTGTAAGACCTCTTCTCTGACAGAGAAATAGTGATGCCAGCTGATACTTTTGTCTTCAAGTAGGGAGAAACAGTTGGAGTTTTCCTCTTTTCCTATATAACATCTGTTCCTGCTTATCCTCAATACCTATGATTTTATTCCTTGAGCAGTAAGAATTATGTGAGAGGTAGAAACTTGGAAACTGATAGCCATTACACATGACAAAGTTAAAATTAAATAGCAAAGAGCCATTGTCTTTGTCAGGCCCTGTAGTAAGGGTGACAAAATATGACTCCACCCCTAGTACGAGGATTTGATCTATCTAAAAGGAGCATCTAGGGGCTGGGATTATAGCTCAGTGGTAGAGCGCTTGCCTTGCATGCATGAGGCACTGGGTTCGATCCTCAGCACCACATAAAAATAAATGAATAAAATAAAGATATTTGTGTCCATCTACAACTAAAAAAATATTTAAAAAATAAATAAATAAATAAATAAATAAAAGGAGCATCTAAAGAAAAATAAAAAAAAACACTAGGAATCTCAAAGTTGCTGTTATTCATCACAACCAATACAGCATTATGTTATTTGTCTGGAGTGACTGCTGGCCATTCTGAGTTTGTCTCAACTCCATGTCTAACTTTCCCCCTACCATTTCGACCAGCCATTATCCTGTTCTACAACCAAACTACCTGATCCTCCTTTCACAGGCTGTGTCCTTTCCATATTCTTCCTTGTGCTTGGAATACCCTGCTCCTTGCCACCTGTCAATTCGTCCACTTTGCTTCCCTGGAGAAGCTATTGTGTACATTTCCCTTGGCCCCTTAAGAAATAACTGTTAATGCCTCATTGAAATTTTTGTGCAAGGATAAGGAACTTAAATGCAAAACCCCTGCCCGCTGCCCTTCAGCACGCCTCATGTACACTGTGTAATTACTGTTCACCAGTGACTGATGTGTCCACGACACTGTGCCCATCTTTAAGGCAAGGAAGGAGATAACATTTAACTTTATCTTCTCAGCACCTGGCACAACCTGTATTCTTTATATTAGGTAAATACTTGAAAACATTTCTTTGAAAGTAATATATACTCTTGAGGGAAAAACACTTAGAAAATTCATAGGCCTTTATGTAGCAGTAATGTGTCAACAATTGGCATTTTGCTTTGTTATGTTTTTGTTTCCGGAGGAAAGAGTTTTATTTCCAGGAGGCAATTGAATAACAAAGTTAGTTTTAGCCCTCTAACAGTTCCCAATATACAAATTAACTTTCTATATTATAATTCCTTGTTTATTTCTAAATCCTTAATCACCTATCAAATGACCAAGTGCATAGATTATTAAGGGAAAATGAACTGTTTAGCTTGAAAGCAATCCAGAGGTTTTTCCTCCATTTCCTTGAGAAGATAGTTGTCTTTTTGGTAGAAATTTGATAAGAATTTAAAGCTGAAGGATTGATAATGGTCAGATAATACAACTTATATTCCAGTGTGCTTTATTTCTTTTGTCTTTCAGATTTTTAAATTTACAGCCTGAATTTCTTCATTTGTAAGCTGAGGGATGAACTGTGAATATAATTAGCACCACTATGTAACCACAAACTCCTACCTCAAAACAGCAAAATTGACCTTCTTTATTTCCAGGCAGGGGTTAAGAAACTACTTTACTGCTAAACAGGTGAAGAAATTATTTCTAAAATTAATTAGAACGCTTAACCTCTCTCTTGAGAGAATTTCAAAAAGGTGAGGTGGGGGCGAGGTGTCCACAGGCTGAACATACAGGCAAAGAGCAGGGGAGGAGTAGGAGCTAGTCAGGTGTAACTGAAGCCACAGATCAGGCCTGTAAACTGGAGGGGAAACAAACAACAGTAGCAACAGCCACGGCAAGAACATCTGAGTCTTACTCCCGCTTTTTTCACTTTATCTATATGAATTATCCTACTCTACCTTCTTAGTAATCCAGTGAGGTGAATAACATGACTGGTAAGGAAATGGAGGCTTTGAGAGGTAAAAAAGCATGTCTCACACTCACACCAAGCAGTTAACCAGATTTAGAGGCAATTATCAAACATCTGTGTCGGAAAACTTTTCACCACTCCCAGCATGCCCTGCCTACACAGCCAGCCCTTTCCACCTTTGATGGAGCACTTGAAGGGACTCTACCTGCAACTTTGTGGGAGCACATTGGAGCACGTCTCACATGGCACACGTGTCTGTGTCTCCCACTTCAGGGACCAAGGACTCAGCCTTCACTGCTTCTCTCGGAAGAGGAACCGACTCTTCAGCTCAGGGTACTTAACTTTATGGATCATAACCCTCAGGGCTATGCTGTCTAAGCCACTGTGTGCTGGTAATGTTCAGGGCAGGCTAGGCATAGAGTTTGGGGAAAAGAGGAAAAATGATACTGTATCTGATGTAAACAGTTGTTTAAAAAATTAGGGGATCTCTAAATTACAAGAAAATTATAAATATTTTTTCTGAAAAGATAATCATAACTAAATTGGATCTTCTAAAAGAAAAATGCTTTCTTTGAAAAACAAGAGGCTATGCTTATTATTGAATATTTCCATAAAACTGATTAGTGCTAGGAAGTATTAATCACTTAAATATGACAAAATGTTTGCCCTAAACTGAATAAATAAAAATGGTAATTTAGAAAGATATATATGAAAGACAAGTTAGCAACAACATACATGTAATACTACTTGGCAGTTCGAAGTTGAATCAATTTATTACAAATACAGTTATCTTATTAAGACATAGAATTCTTAGAAACTGTCTATTTTGTTAAAAATTTTGGTTTTGTTCAATGAAGAAATAGTCATTTTCAGAAAAGCATAACTAGTACCTTGTCTGATTGATACTAACCTTGCTCAGTGGTTATCAACAGTTTTTCTGTGACATTTCAAGACAAGAACAAAGTTTCAGAAATCACAGTAGTCACATTCTTACACTGAGTTTTGGTAGCCTGTTCAAAGCACAGCCTTGGATACACTCTAAAATGAAATTCAACAGATGAAGACTAAAGAGTAACTTTGCTCCTCCCTCATTCTTTCTTTATCTTGAGAGAAAATGTTCAAGGACATCTCTGACAGTATACACATCAACTTCACAGACCAAGGTTAATTTCATAGTTTGGGGCAGACTAAAAATAAAATTGAATGTTCATTAAACTTGTTACAACACATGTAAGCAAAAATTAGTTAAAATTCAAGAAATTTTTCAGTAGATAGAAAGAGCCTCTTGGTATATAAATAAATCTATACAATAAATCCACTCTCAACTGTTGCTATAGAGACACATGAATTAATTAACCATTGTTAAAACTTCTTTCATTTTATAAAACTGTATTCTTATCATTATAATTAAGACATATTTGGACCCTCATTGGGAGAAATGAATCTAGAAAACTGAAATTCACCACTGTAATGATTTTAGGAGAAAGCCTGTCTCATAAAACTTGCAGCCAATCTATATATATCTATGTATCTACCTATAGCTATGTCTATATCTATCTATCTATCTATCTATCTATCTATCTATCTATCTATCTATCTGGTGATCCAACACAGTTGTAGTATTTTTGTTTAGAAGAGGGGGATTTTCTTATCATGAGAATTATGCCATAAATGCTGGTTAGTTTCCTATATAAACCCATAAAATCCTTTATAATCTATGCAATAGCACAGTACAGTAGGGTTTTCAGCTGAAATCTAACAGACTGCTGATGTCAGGATATCATTTATTTGTTGTTATGGCCTTGACTGATTCCAGTTACCAAAAGAAAGTGGACTTGTCCCTGCCAGCTGCAGGAGGAGCTGATGACTGTCCAATGTCCAGATAAAAGAGAAGGCCACTCTTCAGCTTTATCATCTACTTACAAGCTAGGGCCAAAAGAATTCTACCACCAGCCACAGGCTCTTCCACATTTTTACCAAAAATTTGGACTTCCTCAATTGAAGCAAAGCAACACTGACACTCTTTAAAAGACAAAAAGACAATTCTAACAGTAATGACTTTACATTATTTCTCTTAACATCAGAATCCCCCCATTTCTCAAACAGAGGAGTTAAGTTTCCTCTAGCACAATGAGAAACCAGTCAGTCACTGATAGTACAAGAAGTGTAACCTCAGAAGTATCTTATTTAAGAAATGAGAAAAACTGTTAATAATCTAGTTTGAATAATTTGGTATTTATATACAGAAATGTAGTAAGACTTTATGGAGTGACAGTATGATAGCTTAAATTATGTTCATAAAATACTTATTTGTGAGAATATAGCTTTAGATATCAAAGTGCTTTCATTTTTCTTTGCTCTAAATATTTGCAATTATGAGACATGATCACAAATAGGCAGCAATATTTTCTCCCCTTTTGAAGATGTAGAAATTATAAAACAATACCTTGCAGTGTATTCAAATACATTCTGAACTGTGCCTGGGGTTAAAGCTTCAAAGGCATCAAACATCTAAATGAAAAAAATGAAATTTCAGTTGATTCAAATACTCTAGTACCACCGATTATTCTTCCTAAAAAACACTTCCACTAGTGCTGCCTCCACTTTTGTGTTTCTAACACCCTTCACTACCAAAACCTTGAAGAGTTTTCTCTCTCAGGCTTCATGCCCTGACTTTCTACCCATGTAACAGAAACTGCTAACGCTGCTGTAACCGTAAAGGGCAAAACTTTCCTGGTTTCTCAAATTAGCTTTTGATCTCTTCAAAACAGCATTTCTCAATCTCAGTGCTCTTGATCTTTTTCAACCAGAAAATTATTTTGCAGGGCAAAATCTGTGTTGTCAAATGTTTCGTAGCATTTCTGGCTTCTACCCACCAATTGCTGGTAGAGCTATAAGTTAGCATGTAACTTCATAGAATCTGAATCTGTAAATAACAGTAAGTAGCATAAACACAGGTATGCTCTTTTAGAGAATTAAATAATGTTGGGTAGCCCAGAGAATTAAATAATGCTTCAGTTTTGGAAGAATATACTGCAATTCTTAATTTCTAAGTGCCTAATTTTTTTAAAAGCATGGGCTATATCTTATTCTTTTTTTTTTTTTTACCTCAGTGCAGACATTCATCAACACATATCTTGAATGAATAAATAGATGGATAAAATAAAAATAGATAGATAAAATAAAAATATCTAGGTGTCTGAATTCTTCACTTTTCAATTACAAGTTCTGGCAACTTTCCCAAATGTGACCAGCCTATATGACTGCATTTATTTTTAATTGGCTAATGTTGTGTAAGAGAGCTTACAGAGGAAAAAGACCCATTCATTGTGGAATGTGGAATTATAAGGAAGCTGAGAAAGGAGAAATGAAGTTTCCAAGAATAAACAGAAACTTTTGACTTCACATTTGAAAACTAAACTTTGCTAAAATCAGACTTGTTTATTGAACTAATTTTTCTCATCAGAATTTACTATCTAGTATTTGGAATTATTACTAAATATGTATACAGTACTTTAAAATGTTTTAATGTCACAAGTTCTGCCTTGCAAGGTCTACTAAATCTTTTAGAGAGTATTTGTAATCAAGATGGCAAACAGAAAGATGGGGTATTTTTGTGCATATAAACCAACTGGATTGCTTGCCGATTATGTAGCTCCTTTGACCACCAAGCCTTTGTATTCTTAGTTCTGAGATAGGGCACAAGAAATTTCAATTCAAGACCGTCCGGAGTTGCATGGACCACCCTTTGAGAAACATTGCATGTAACAATGGTGGTGATCTACTGATGAATTTCTAAAGTAAAAAGGAGACCAGGAGGCATCATCTGGAGGAAGCACTGTTGAATATGTACTTCATTTTTAGTGTTTTTATGAAAAAAGTTAAAAGTCCATGTTGAAGAGACAAATGCAGTTCTTGTTTTGGACCTTTATTAGGGTCCAACATTGTTTATTATTCCAACATTGTTTTCCCCCAAATAGAGTGCTATGGTTTGAATGCACCCACCAAAACTCACATTGAAATTTAATCCTCATTATGAGATCTTAAAAGGTGGACTATCTACCTCTTAGTCATAAGTCTCTGCTGTCAAGGATGGATCAAACCATTCATGATGCTTATTCTGATGATCAAGGTAGCAAACTCCGGCTCAGACAGTGAGGGTTCAGAAAGGTAAGACACTGCTAATTAATTTTTAATGCACAAAATAAGAAGTTCAGTTTCAGTTTCCTCATCATGCATTATTTATTTAACTTGGACTTGTAAAATATTAAAGAATAAGAATGCTACCCTTTATTAATAAATAATTAGAAAAACACTGGTTGCTTGTAGAGATGCCAAGGTTTTTTGTGAAATGTCTTCAAAGTTTTGACCATATGCATTTTCATTTCCATCTCTGTTTAGCATGCATTTCAGTTTACCTCCAATTATGTTCAGGTCAGTGTTTTTATGGGAGATACAATTTGTTCCCATATATGCTTTAAGATTCTATAGTGTATGTAAATTCACAGACTTGGAGTTAGAAAGGGCACAGGGAGGTCATTTAGATTTTCAAATACCTTGGCACTTGTATTCCTAGGGTTCTGTACATAAAGTGAGAGGCCTTGTAGTGAGTAGATGTGTTTGTAACCTTTACCAGTGTGACCTGGGGAAAAATATGTTGCATGTGTACCCAGGTAGTGCAAGTAGTTATACTTTCAAGTGAAAGCTTGGAACCACCGACAAGGAACTTTTAAGTTTGCGGGTTCAAAACACTTGAGAAATTGCAAATTTGCTTTCCAAAGTATTGCCTCAATTTCTAATAATTATTGTCACAAAAAGTAAGAGCCTCTTGAAGCCTCTTGATGATGCCTCTTGAAGCATTTTTCAAGAATAAAAGAATGATAAAATTTGACAGCCTTTGAACTTACACTTAAGATAAGGAAGGTCTGCCTTTGTTATATGAATCACTGAGAAAGCATTCTCAAGATTACAGCTCAAAGGATCAAGCCTCTTTGGTTTGTGTGTGTGTTGGGGGGTGAGGGCAGTGTTTATGCATCCAGAACAGTAGGAAATGAGTATTTGGGTACTGATATTCTGATTTTCTGAAATGATTAGATCATTCAAGTAAATCACATGGGGATTAACTATTAAGAATTGTGGTAGAAAGAAGCAAAATATAGAGAAAGAAAATCTAGGTGAAGAAGGGATTACAAAAAATGATTCAGAGGCTTCCCACCATATCTACATGTATGTTTACATTGAAGTAGCCATGATAATAAATATTTGATCTTTCATGGTATTATGCAAAAGCCATCTGAAACATGAAAAACTGGGTGGCAGAGAAACCTGTATCAGAAGCAGAACTAGAATTGGAAGCGAGACACTGAGAGGATGAAATTGAGTAGGCAGAAAAAAACATAGGGCTTGTGAACCCCCAGAAAGAGCAAAGATACCAAACCAGATCATTCTTGCTTTTCCTCAGATTATTGATGGGTCCTTTCCTAAAAACAAGAAGTGTTGAGAAACCTGCCATATAAGTTGAAAGAACAAGTGTGATCTGTGCAGGAAAATCCTGTGCTAATATTATACCTAAAGGAAAAATGAGAGAAATTATTTCTCAGTAGGCATTTCTGGGAACTGTTACCTGAATTATACAGGTCCCCGGAGGAGTAATCAAATTAAATTAATTTATTTTTACAATCTAATAGGGCTAATGAGCAAGCTCTGGGATTGCTTGCATTTCTAATCAAGAACAACAACATTACTGAATATTAAGACCGTCTTGTTTGCATCACAATTCAAAAATATTTTTATTAATAAAATAATTCAATATTTAGGTTTGTACACAAGTATATTGAGTTAAAGTGGTCTGTCCTTTCCACACCATCTCAATCTCTAAAAGTCAACACTATTAGCCGGGCGCAGTGGCCCAAACCTGTAATCCCAGCATTTAGGGAGGCTGAGACAGGAGAATCACGAGTTCAAAGCTAGCCTCAGCAACGCGAGGCACTAAAGAACTCAGTGAGACCCTGTCTCTACATAAAACACAAAACAGGACTGGGAATGTGGCTCAGTGGTCGAGTCCTCCTGAGTTCAATCTCTAGTACCAAAAACAAACAAACAAAAAAAAACCCAAAAGTCAGCACTATTGATAAAATTTACAATATGCGTGGTGGCTCACACCTATAATCCTAGCACTTTGGGAGGCTGAGACAGGAGAATCGCAAGTTCAAAGCCAGCCTCAGCAATGGTGAGGTGCTAAGCAACTCAGTGAGACCCTGTCTCTACATAAAACACAAAATAGGGCTGGGGATGTGGCTCAGTGGGCAAGTATCCCTGAGTTCAATCCCTGGTACCAAAAAAAAAAAAAAAGATTTACAATATGTAATATTTTTGCATCTTCCCAAAGAGTATATACTTGCATGTGTGTTAAACATACCATTTGCATATTTTGTATCTTTTTTCACTTTATATATTATAGATATCATTTCATGTCAGCCTCATTTTTTTTTTAACATACTCAGTATTTTATTGTGAGGATAACTGAGTAGCTTCTGAACTAACAGACATCTAAGTTATCTTCATTTTTTTCTATGAAAAAAATGACTCATTGCAAGAATATTATGAAATAGAAAAATAAAATTACTATCATCTAGGAACAGATCTGAAGCAGTAGGACTTAATATTTTTATAGACTGATCAGATGCTGGCAGATAACCCTTGAATTTTCCATAGACATCTCACAAAACATCCAATTTAGACAAGGACACTGCAACACAAAATAACAAATGCCCACCTTCCTTGCTAAGTGAGTGACTGTTAATTCTTTACCAGTTGTACCTTTTCCTAGCTGTTGTCTGCCCTACTTACACATAAAATTTTATTGAGATGTGCAGTTGTAGAATTTCTTCTCTTTTGGTCAGTACACGATTTAAGAGAATTCTGTAGATAATCTCTAAAATATTCTAACCAAATCTCAGATCCTATAGTATGTTCATTCTAATACCCTTCTCTCATGACACCTTCAAGTCAATGACAGGTGTATTCTTGGTGATCTATGTGGGAGGACTTTGACAGATTCTTTAAATGTATAAGTAACATTTTTAGAAACTAGGATAAATGTTCAAAATTGTGATGTTTATTGCCTAATTGGCCTTCAGATGTTGTACAATGCTCAAGAACAGCTTTTTGTTGATTGTTAGCCTTTGCTTATGGTTATGTACATCTCCTTTGTTATAATAACATTGATTTCAATTAATTGGGTACTTTAAAAAAATGATTTCCATAAGCAACTTGTTGTTAGTCCTGACAACAAACCTGTGATGTAAATTCTATCATTTCCATCTTAGAGATGAAAAAGCTGCTAATTAGAGGTTATGCAATCTGAGCAAAGTCACATGGTGAGGAAGTGCTTGAGCTGAGATTTGAGAAATCTGGCTCCAGAGCCCTATTGAGAAACATGAAAGAAGGCTGTAATCAATGAAAAGCCACACTGTGTCCTTGCACACAAAGATTCACTGTTTTAAGATGCTGTGTTTTCTTACATTAATCCAAAAATTTTTAACCCAAGCAGGCCACTTTAAGTGCTTGACAAAATGATTTTAATACTCAAATGGAAGAACAAACATGTAAAAGTAATCAGAAAGTTGGTATTACAATCATGAAATTGACTAGCTCTCCCAATTATTAAAATGAATATAAAAGGATATAACAGCACAGAACCAGTGCAAGGACCCCACATAGCTATTGTGGGTTCTAGTATGTGTGTATGTGTGTATACACACATGAGATATATATACACACATATGAGATATATAAATATATATTTATATATTAGAAACCTACATATAGGTTTCTAATGGTATATATCATTTGAAATTAATGAGAAACAGAGAAATTATTCATAAAATAGTGATGGTGACTAGCCTTAAAGGAAAAATTACAGCTGGGTATCTGTTTCACTATAGCAAAAAAATTACAGATGAATAAAATATTTAACCATAGAAAGTTAAACCAAACAGTTAGAAAAAAACATTTTATTGTATCTTTCTTCTTTCATTTAATGTAAAAATTTCACTTCATTCCAATTTATTAAATAATATTCTATTGTGTGGACGTAACACATTTATTCATCACCAGTTAATGGACATTTAGGTTATTTTTGCCTTTTGGTTCTCATTAATAAATGCTATTATGAATATTAATTTTTGTGGGTGAAAAATTTTTGTTTGGGTGTATGTTTTCATCTCTAAGCATCCTTTAAAAAACAAAACAATTTTACTAAGGTGTAAGTTATATGCCATAAAATTCAACCATTTTAAGGAAACAATTCAATAATTTTTATTAAATTTACAAAGTTGTATGACTATCAAGGCAATTCTCCAAAGGGAAACTCTCAAGCATTGTTGATGGGAATGTAAATTAGTACAACCATGATAGAAAACAACCACATAGGAAAAAATCCTCAAAAAACTAGAAGTAGAATTACCCTATGACCCAGCAATACCACGAGTGGGTATATATCCAAAGAAAACCAGTTATGTAGAAGAGATATCTACACTCCTATGTTTATTGCAACACTGTTAACCATAGCCAAGATATGGAATCAACCTTGGTGTCCATGCATGGATGAATGCATAAAACAAGTGTGGTACATATACACAGGGAATATTCAGCCATTAAAAAAAATGAAATCCTGTCACTAGCATCAGAGCAAATGAAGCTGGAGGACATTATGTTAAGTGAAATAAGTCAGATAGAAAAAGACAAATACTACATGTTTTCAATTATCTGTGGAAGCTAAAATGTTGATGTCATTGAAGTAGTAGAGAGTAGAATAGTGACTGCCAGAAGCTAAGAATGGGGAAAATGTGATGGAGAGAGCGTGACTACAGGGTACAGAGATACAGTTGGATAAGAGTGGTAACTTCTATGTTCTGTGTAGCACAGTAGACTAACTATGGTTGACACATTTAACTGAATATTTCAAAATAGTAGAGAAGATTTTGAATGAATTGTATAATGATCTGATCATATACAATGTATACATGTATTGAAGTGCCACACTGTACTACTCCATTACATGTAGATGTGTCAGTTAAAAACAAATTACAATTCACAATAAATGTTCTTGTCTATGTAATTTTCCTTCTTGAGGGGATATTTTAGATTATATTAAACATTATTTCTTTCCCCATCAAAAAAAATCTAACAGCTGGATGTACATCTGTAATACCAACTACCTGGGGAGGCAGAGGCAGGAGGATTGTGAATTAGAGGCCAGCCTGAGAAACTTAGTGAGACTGTCTCAAAGATAAAAAAAAAAAGGGCTATGGATATAGCTTAGTGGTAGAGTGCCCCAGAGTTTGATCCCTAGTACAAAAAGTCAAAAAATAAAAAAGCCTAATAGTCAATATTTGTCCTGAGTCTAGATGTGGTTAAGGCCAGAAAAAGATCTTGGAAAGACCACAAAGTAGAGCAAGGATTTATCTAATCCATTGCATAATTTTCTGGACTCTAAAATTTAAACATTCCCTCTTACCTTTGGGGAAATTTTCCTTAACTTAATACATTGTACTACTTAACAACTTTGTCTTGTTTCAGCTGTCAGAGGATTAATTTGCTTTTTTTTTCTATCTTTAAGTTCACTGAACTGTAGAGGAGAAAAAGTATAGGAAATTTGGCAAGGGGAAAAAAAAGCACCTTAAACGGAGCTGAAATTAATCACTAATGTTTCCTGTTCAAAACATTATTGTAAATGTTAGTGTGACAATATAATCAGTGTAGCTGCCTTTAAATCCTCAACCTCACTCCCTGTTACCTCTAGAGATAACAAAGGAAACCCATTCCAGGCATATCACACCTGGACTGTTATGGACCTTGGCCCTCAACACTTGTGTGCTCCTGTCTGAGAGCTGGAACCAACCATATCTGGCATGAACTCCTTTTGCTCCAAAAGATAGACCTAACAACTCCCTTTCTTTGGTTTCCTTTTAGTCTTCTAGACAGGAGTGAGCATCTGAAATAACAAAATATATGATTGCTTTTCTTTCCTTTTGTTTTAAAAAAAAAAGCAAGATTGAATTTTGAACTCCACAAGATTTTTAATTAAATATGAGGATTGTATACCAAGGAAATAATTCACACAATTGGTATGTTAGAATTAAATACCCATCTTATAAAAACATCACCAAACTTTTCCCAGCTTGCCAAGTGAGGTGCATGTTTACAGCTCCCCAGTCACCCTTTTTTTATATCATTTGCCCACTAGAGTACTCTGACCCATTGAAAGCTGGCCCTCCAGAACAGGTTGACCAATCCTCTCTAGCCATCCTCTTGCCTCCTTCTGTCCGAGTCCTTCCTCTATCGCTGCACTGGTCTTCCATGCGGCACTTGTCTATTTTTCCATCTGGCTCCACATTATGAGAGCTGAGTCTGCTTTTTCACTATTGTGTTCTTGACACTTAAGACTGAATCATGTGCATGGTATCTATGGAATGATTAATTGTTGAATAAATGAATGAATGCCTATACTATGTAAACTGTTTCGGTGCAAGTCTATGACCAGAGGCTGTATGTTTTTAACTTAGGTTATATCCAAGTATCCACTGAGCACCTCTTATGTGCCTGACATTATTCTGGGATCTGGAACTCTAGTAGAGAACAAGGCATAAAAAGTTCAGAGCAATGACATTTTTTAATACCCAGGAAAGCGCCCTCCAACAACAAATAATTGTCAGGCCCAATGTGTCTGTAGTGCATAATGTATAAACACCATCATATAAGTATGTTTTTTCCTTTTACTTGCTGGAGGCCCCAAAAGTCATACTATGTAAAATATACATTAAAGGAATTTTTGGAATAGGAGAGGTATCATGACCCCTGAAATCACATACACTGTCCTCTGTTCATTGAAATATACCTCCCTGATTTCTTTATGAAGATTTTATTTATTTATTTTTTTTTAAATATTTATTTTTTAGTTATAGATGAACAGAATATCTTTATTTTATTTTTATGTGGTGCTGAGGATCGAACCCAGTGCCTCCCGCGTGCTAGGCGAGCACGCTACCACTGCGCCATAACCCCAGCCCCCGAAGATTTTAATATAAATATATTCCATAGTATGACTTTTGGGGCATTCAGTAGGTAAAAGGAAAAACATTATGTTTAGATTACATAAAAGATTTTGGTGCAAGTCTATCACCAGAGGCAATGACATTCTTGTTGGGGAAGAGACAATAAGCAAACCAGTGACTCTGAAACATACTAGCAGAGCTAAGGGCTATGGTGAAATCAAATAGGGGAATGGGATAAAAAGATAAGTTTACATCGAATGGTTGGAGAAAATGTCATGGAAAAGAAACCTAGTGTTAATATCTGAAGGCCATGGAAAGATCTAAGAGAAGAGCAATAACAGAGGGAATATCCAGGGCAAAGGGGCTGAAGTGGGATGAGCTTGGAATGCAAGATGAACAGGAAGGCCATGGGGTTTTTACCATACTGATGTAGGGATTGTGGTACAGGATGGGGCTGGAGGTGCCATCAGGAGTCACATAACTGAGACCACGTGAAGAGCATGGACTTCATTCTAAGTACAATGGGAGATATTTTCATTTTAAAAGGTTCATCATGGATGTTTTATGAGAAGGGAGAAGGGGAAGAAACAAAGGCAGAGTCCTGGGGTAGTCTTTGGTGTCCGCTAGGAGACATTGTTCAGTGGACATGGTCACATTCCACACTGAGGAGGCCCAAAGGCATAGTGTAGTTTAGAAAAAGTAGTATGTTTGTAAAACAATGTAAGATACCTCCTGAGGATTTCTAGAAATCCTTGGAGTATCCTAATTTTTCAGGATTCTAGGTCTCATGTTAGTAATTAGAGATAGGAACCATCAAATGAATACTGATATTAATGTGTCACATATTCATTTAGGCTAATTTGTTGAGTTAACCAACCTACTTAAATGCTGTATGAACTTGCCAATTTTGCTTAAAATTCAGATAATAAGAGTTTTTTTCTCCCTAGCCTATGGGACTTACTCTTTTCTAGGTTCAGTAGTTAGAATACCTTTTCTTTTACTTTTGAATTCTGTATATATAGGGAACTTCACTGGTTAAAGTGACATGTTCACCATAAGCAGATGTAAATCTCTAGTCAGAGGATGATGATATTAAGAGAATATTCTATATTTAAGGATTTGTAGTAGAGAATGTATTTGATAATTTCGTGGGTTTGTCTGGCCACATGCTTTAAATGTAATGAGCTCTTAAAACTTTTGCCTGAAGGAGAAAGCAGAAAGATGTTGATATATCAATTAGGAACACTTCCAACCACAAGTAACAACAAAATAATCTGACAAACAGTAGTTTAGAAAAAGAGGCAAGTGCTTCCGGGCATAGATTCATCAATGGATGATGCCATCCCAGGCCAGACTATCTTGCTACTCTGTCATTTTCAGTGTTAGTATTTTGTTCTATTTCTTCCCTTGCTCAGGGCAGGAAGGAGAGAGAGAGAGACACAGACAGTCAGATAGACATGGTACCAGTTATCAGAAAAGAAAAGCTGTTTCAGATGACCCTTTGAAACCCATATTTGAAACTCATTGTCCAGAAGTAGAACACATAGCCATTTCCAGTTGCTAGAGAAGATGGGAAACTGGGTATCTGGTCTGCTTTTAAGAGTGAGAGAATGAAAGACAGCAGGAGTTGGGGAATGGTTTGGGGTTAATTAGCAAATAGAGTGCTACACTAACCAAGTAGGAGTTGGAGTGTGTAACCAAGACCTAGATGTGGAACTCTGAAATACACAACAGGGAGTCTAAAGCAAATAAGAAATGTGTTTGATAATGTCTTCTTATCTCTTGTACAATATTATCTTTAATCTTCATGCTACATTAATGTAACTATATCAAGAGATCTATTGTACTGAAGAATTTTAAAGCATTATCATTGTCCTTCCAATTACAGCATCCTAAGTTTTTGGTTCAATTTATTTCATAATTTTAATACATGATGAGTCAAAAAATATATTTCTAGGAAATGCCAATTGGTGGTGGATTCAGGAAAGACTTTTTTCCTTTGAAATGAAATTCTCATGTAATCTGTGGTTTATGGAAAAGCCTGTGGCTTGAGATGCCTTTAGTAGGGTTGGATTAAGGGAAAAAGAACAGGAGAAAATAGGAACCAAGTAGAGGAGAACTTTTAAAAGAAGTGAGCTTTCAGGAATATTGCCTTGAGAATGTTACAGAAGGTAGACTCAAGTTGTAGGAAAGAAATAGGGCAGGGAAAAATAGGATTTTTAAAAGTGAGAAATATAATTTTTAAATCTAAAAAGTCAAAACATTGGGTATTGAATGTGTGTACCTTCCCCAATTAATATGTTGAAATTTCACTCCCCAGTGTGATGGTCTTAGGAGGAAAGGCCTTTGATGGGTGACTAGGTCAGAAAGGTGAGCCCTCATGAATGGGTTTAGTGCCTTTATGGAGGAAATCCAAAGACCCCTTACTTTCCCTTCCTCCAACAGGGTCTACCACCAACATTGGAAAGACTAACAGGTTAAAATCATCATGCTAAATTTAAACCAGCTTTTCTGTTTTCTTTTAATTCATTATGTAAGCCTGGTTTCAAAGCTGAATTACACTCAGCACACATTTTTACTCAGTTTTTACTGAATGGTGTGTGGCTGGCGTGGAAGGGGTGCTGTAGGTCTGATGATGGGGTGAGGCACAGCTTGAATTTCCTCATATGGCAGTAGGGCAGAGACTTGAGTGATGATGGATCCCTTCCCCAGTTTAATGATAAAGAGCTGGTGACTCTGAGCTTTGAACCCTTTAAATATAAGGTTGGATATCCCTTAATCCATGTGGGCCACAATGACTTTGTATACACTTTTGTATACACAATGACTTTGTATACACTTTTCATGCTTCATGAAAATAAAGAAATGGAGCAGTTGAGTGGTCCCAAGGCATATAGCAGGATAAACACATTAAAGATAAAATAAACTGAAGTGCTAGTTGCACTTTGAAGAGCAGTTTAGTTTCACCAAGCCAAAATCAACTATCATTAAATTAATACAGTTAATTTGAGTTATATTAGTATTATTTACATTTAATTAATTTTTTCACTTATAATTAGAAAGGTACATTGAACATAGGATTTTATATCAAGCTTATGTTTGTACATATTTTTTTAAAAATAGAAATGTCTACATAGGTATTCTGTTGATTTTTCTTCAAAGTAGGTTCAAATATTAGTTAAGTCTGAGAAATTTTGAGCAGAGCATTACATTTTAGGAATATTGATCCATTCTATTACTTGATACTGTAGGGGTGAAAAGATAATATTTCCCTCAATTCTTATAAATTCTTAGTTATAATGGATCTCTGTAACAAAAGATTAACAAGAGAATAACAAATGGACATTTATTAACATGCATATTTCATATACATTATGGGAGATACCTACGGAATAAGTAATTCTCACAGAGGGTTTGAATTCCAGATTATATAACATCCATAATAAAGACAAGTAAAATTTTAAAGAAGAGACAAAACAAAGGAAAATAATTTTGAATCTCTAGAGGCAGCATATTGGGAGAAGGTAGAAAAATGGATAAATAAAATATGAAGGCTAGTTAGTAAAACCTGTTGGTATAGATTCCTCTGGTGTTACCTCCAGGCCCATAAGGCTGTAGAGTTGTCTTCAGTGGTTAACTTCTCTGAGGGGGTGGGGTGGGGCAATATACCTTTTATCTCTTTAAATCAGTGTCCTACATTTTGGCAAATATAGGGAGGGCAGAGAGCTCTCTTGCATCTGCTTCTTAATTGCTTTCAGCTCAAAACAATTCTCATACTAAAAGCATATTTTGATGCCATATTGTGATGTGATCTCTCTCCTTAATATTAAGAAAAAAACTTTATTTTTGTCAAATCAAAATTACTCTATTATGCTTCTGGATAAGATTTGCTATAAAGTATGTAGATATCCACCGTAGCTTTGGGGGATGTTTTAGTCAGTTTTTTGCCATTGTGACCAAAAGACCTAACTAGAGCAATTTTGGAGTAAGAAAAGTTTATTTGGTGCTCATGGTTTCAGAGTCCTCAGTCCATATATGGCCAACTCCATTGCTCTGGGCCCAAAGTGAGGCAGAACATCATGGTGGAAGGGTATGGAGGAAAGCAGCTCAGCACATGAAAATCAGGAAGGAGAGGTGGCGAGGAGCCAGAGAGACTATCTGTCAGTATTGGGTAACCAGTCAGTCGAATTTGGGTCTCCTCCCCTCCCCATTCACTGTCTTTCCTTTTCCCTGGGGGTGAGCTGAGCTCTCAGGGAGGTTATATGCCATGTGACTGTTTTTCCCCCACTTACTTCCCAAGATAGTAGTGTGTTTCTACTCCCAACTTTCACCTCCACTCTGTCTTTAGATTTATGCTCCCTCTAATATCTGTGGTATTTCCATGGCCTTCTCTTTCAAGATCTAGCATTTTATTCTTTTCTTGTCTCAACCACATACTTTTTATGGTCTCTGTCTCTAAGGCCTTCCGCCATCCTCATTCCCCAAACCTATCCATAGGGGCTCAAGGAACTCTTGCCTCCCTGGGTGGAGTATAAAGAACTTTCTGAGAAAAACAGGCCCTTTTCATAAAAATTATGGTGATACCATTAAGTATAAATATCTAGCAAAAAATTTCTTAACCATGAACTCTTGCAAAGTCCCCAATTGATTTTCCCAAAGTTGCATGCAAGTTGTGATTATGACAGTGCTTCCAACAGTACAAATGCTATTTGATACTCATTTCTTAGATAAGGAAGCAAAGTAGGAGATAAGATAGTGATGCCTTGAGGAAGAAGTTTGTTTTCAGTAACTTTCCCTCCTAGGAGCCTTAGTGGCCTTAGGGATTTAAATTATGCCCCATCACCTATATATAATTGAAACCTTGGGACTTGATGGATTTTAATACTCAGGCTGAGCCAGTGTTAGTTTTTGGACCAGTAAACATTGCATATACAACATACAGCTTCTGAAATGAAAATCTGTTAAATACTAACTACCCCTATGTTGACTCAGCACCACCAAACATCATGTGGAATGTGGGTCATGCATTCAAACTGAAGTCTCTAGTTTAAAAGAACAAAAAAACAAACAAAAAACATGGGAAGAAGCAACTGATAGATATGGTTTCACAATTTCCAAGTATTTTTTTCATGCAAGTTAAAAGTTTTAAATGGTGATAGTTTATGTTTAAACATGACACCTTTTAAAATTTAAGTTAAAATGAAGTTTTGCATGGCTGAAAGCCTACTGTTAAAAGAAAAACTTAGGCAAAATAAACTTAACAGAGTTTATTTGAGCATGAAAGGATTTGTGGATTGGGCAACACTCAAGACCAGAAGAGGTTTAGAAAGCTCTGATTCAGCAGTGAGAGCAGCAGGCCTTCATATGCTGAATGCAAAAGCAAGGCAAAGAAATTTCTTGATGGACTGTCACTGGTTTTTAACTTACTCGGTTATGATCCAGCAGAAAGTCCCTAGTTAGAGGTTCATGGTGGTTTCTGATTCATTTTACTGTTTGCATTGAACTGGGTTTTGGTTTACTCACACAGGAACCCCTGGCATGGAGCCATCTCAGGTTAATGGCTTTTGCTAATCACTTTAACACTAAATAATGTTAATAATAATAATGTTAATAATAATAGTAGTGTTAGTGGTGGGGATTGGCAGGAATGGTTTTAGTATTCTGCTGTCTTGAGGAAGAGACCTGGAAGGAAGACCCAAGTTGCTATTTTGGTCATTTACTTTGTGACCTCAAGCAAATCACTGCATGGAATACTCTTAGATGAGTCAAAGATCTACTTTGAAGTTATATTAGGGATAAAACAGACAGGTGTGTTGTCTGAATGATTGGAACTTCTCAGAAGGGCAGCAATACAGAAAGATCAAACCTGACTTTCCAATACACTGGTGAAAATGATGTTGACCCATCAGAGATGAAAGAGGCCTCTTAGACTATCCAACTTAGCTCTCTCATTTAGTAAACAAGGAACCCAGAGAGGGGAAAAGAACTTACCAAGGTCATAAAACCAGTGAGTGCAGAGTTGGGCCCATAACTTATCTTTATCATGGAGTTTCATTTTATTCAATGTCTAATTATGAATACAGAGTTTTTTTTTAATGGTTAAATGTGAGGGAAGTATGCTCACAGTACCCTCAATAACACTCCAGGCCCCATGTCCTAGAGAAGAGAAAGAAAATTTAAGGAAACATTTTCAATGATTCAGACAAATATTGTTTTAAGTTTGAATGCTACCCAAGGCTGACATGCTAAGCTTAGTAGAAAACCCAAGGGGAGACAGGCGCTCCTCGCCAAGGAGGCTTGAGCACAGGATCATAAAAGACAGCAGTAAGCAATGCAAGGCTGAGGACAGGAGCAGAGACCCTGGCAGGGTGCTGCTTTTGTGCACAGAGGTCTCCATGACAAAGGTTTGTTTGTTCTTTTTTCCCTGGCTCCCAAGTTGCTTTTGTAGGTGAAAAAAAAAAAAAAAAATACTTCTACCCAGTTGGGGCTCTATAAATTAGAGTAATGAAATAGAGATTAATAAGAGAAAAGAGAAGTTTATAGGCATGTGCATCACACACATACAGGGTTGACTCAAAGGGCCAACCTTGAGGGGACTGGAAGGGCTGTCTAGAACTCGGTGCATCATAGCCTGAGCACAATGAGCTTACAGAGAAGCGATGAGGCAAAGGGCTTCCAGAGGCAGCAGATTGTGAGAAGTTTAATCTGCAGGAAGCTAATGGCAAAAAAGAGCCAATTAGTAAGGTTTGTTCTGTATAGTCCTCTGGTCTAGAGTGTAGAGGTCAGGGTCTTGGGAGTCCCAAGGGTCTCAGAGATTAAAAATTGTCCTTCCCTTCCTGGTAGAAAGGAGGAGGACAGAGTTTTTCTTCTGTTCACTTCTTAATTGTCTTCAACTCAAAATAATCCTTATTTCAAAGGGCGGGGGGGGGGGGGCATGGCATTTTCTGCTATCCTTCACTCTGCAGTTTCTTTGAGGGATTCAACTCTTGTCTTTAAAGCAGGTGATGATGTGACTTCTGTTTAGAATATGAAGAGCTTTCTGGTTTAGGAAGTGTTAATCTCCAGACTCTGAGTGACCATCAGTGGACATGAGTGAGACAGTGTCTTGTTCCTGGCTGTGGGAGGAAAATGATAGAAGAGAAGAGGAAGAAAGCCAGCAGATGGAAGGAAAAGGAGGTGCGTGCTCCCAACATGGCAGGTCCATGACTGGCTTGATCAATAGGGAGACTCAGGATGGGCAGTGTGATCTTGGGCTGCTGGTCAAAGATTCTATCCTGAGGGGCTGGGATTATGGCGCAGTGGTAGCGTGCTTGCCTGGCATGCGTGAGGCACTGGGTTCGATCCTCAGCACCACATAAAAATAAAATATATTCTGTCTGCCTACAACTAAAAAATAAATGTTTAAAAAAAAAAGATTCTATCCTGAGGGGCCAGAATCACGATAGAGTTTGAAGGAGAATGAAGTTCCAGTAGTATCAAACTGAAGCATTCCTTAGAGATTTACCAGGGAGATGGCTGTTAGGAAATGAACCTTTGGGCAACATGTGCTACCCAGGGTTCTAAATGACTGCCCCCTGAGATATAGTCCTTTGATCCCTACCAGGTCTGGACTTCACAATGAAGAATAGTAATACTTATTATTTGCTTATATGTATATGTATATGAAATGTGATAAGCGTGTTTTTCATCTTTGTCTCAGGTGATAACTGCCAAAAACTTTGATTTAAATGTTATCATCCCCACTTTACAAATGAGGAAACTGAGATTTAGAGACAACAATAAGTAGCCCATCTATTAGCATACAATAAGCAAGCAGAGATTTCAATCCGATTCTCATTCCAAAATAATATTTTTAATCATTACACTACACTACCCTCCACTGGGTGGGTCATAACTTCTTGGGGAGGAAGCAGGGATTTGTTTACTCAAGAGAGGTTAGTGGCCATGTGTAACAGCAGGGTCTAAGTTCAGAATTCACACAGCATCTGGGTTGGGGACAGTGGAAGATGAATGAACAGGAATTCCATACACATGGAATCTGCCATGGGACCTGAGTTTGTGTGTGTGTTTGTGTGTGTGTGTGTGTGTGTGTGTGTGTGCAAGCATGCACCTGCCCATTCTGAGCATATTATCAGGATCAGAAACTCTGACGGAGGAGGAGGAATAGCAAAAAGGAGAAGATGCTAGATGTTAGGTCAGGGACGGGGTATGGGGCTGAGTAGTAGGTGCTGAGCATATCCAACAAGGTCCTGGCCTCAGAGCAGTCTTCTATCTCAGGGCTATATTTCGCTGCAGCTTTTGATTCTTACTCTCACAAGAGCCCTGGTCTAGTGGAGTCACAGGACTTGATAGAATCCTTTAAGAGAGACTAGTTAGACTACAGACATTTATTCAGGCAGAAAAGAAGATCTGATGATATAGGGAAGGAGTCTACAGATGAAGGGTCCATAAAGGGAGGCAGAAGGCAGAGGCAGGGGATCTCCATGAGAAGAGAGGACCAAGAAGCAGGAGGTTAGAGCAGGTAAGAGGAGTTTACGGGTTTAAGACATTTTCACTGCCAGGAGAAAAATAGATAGCTTTTAGGAAAGTAAACCAGTCTAGAGCACTTAGGACTTCAACAAAAATGTCAGACAAGATAGTGGGTTCTAGGTATCATGTCTTGGTATCCAGCCCAAATAGGCAAGTCCTCAGAGCCACCATCAAACTCAGGCAGACCACTCTCTCTAGGACAAAATCTGCTCTTATTCCTCTTAGGGACATATTCTGCCTAGTTTGGGTAGAAAAAATGGCCACAAGAGGGCAGCAGGGGCCACTGATGCCCAGGATGATTTCTAAAGCAGGATGGGTGTTGTCCAATAAATACATCCGGATAGAAAATGACCTGGGCAAAGTGACCCTGTCCTTCAGATCCACATTGGGCATTCTGATATCTAGCCTTGGTGGGGACTGGGAATCTGAATTTTTAATACACCTGATGTGGGAACAGCTACCCTATAGAATGCAGAATCTTAAAATTAGCTCCCTTAAATCTGCATATCACATATGATTTTTAGGAGAATAAAACTTCTAAAAATATTTTATTGGGAAAATGGATCATATGACAATTAATATTGAAAATATATACTCATTTCAAATAAGAAAAAAAGCAAGTAGCTGTGCAAGCACTTCTTAGTTTGTAAAACTGTCACTAGCACCTTAGAAAAGCCCCTGGGTGCCTCTCTGTCTCCCATCTCCCCTCAGAGGAGGTTCTCATGTTTATGAGAATCACCTTTTTTTTCCTTTGAAAGATGAACACCCTTGTTCTTCTCCGTACACATAAATATTATTTAACTCAGGTTAATGTAATCATTTTGAGAAACACTGACGGTATCTAACAAATCCTCCTGGGGTTCCTAAATGAGGAAGCCCAGGTCTAGAGTTGAAGTGAGACTATGAAGGCTAGTTTGTTGAGAGCCTATGGGGAGCTATTGCCTCTGTGGATTCATAGCCAAGTATCTGCTGTGGGCCACTATGGGTCACCAGGATCAGTGGTCTGGAAGAAGAGCTCAACATGGAACAGAGGAGAGTGAGGCCATCCCTGAAGGGCACATTATCTCATCCCAAAGAGCTTCAGAAGAAATGGCTCCTGCTTCATCCTCACTTCCCACATCATGGCAAATTCATCTGTGTTTTCTAATCAGAACATACAAGGAAAGGGAACTCTGGGGAATTGTTTCCTTTTACTCCTATAACAAATCACACAAACTTAGTGGCTGAAAAATGCAAATTGATTAGCTTTTACTGTTCTGGAGGTCAGAGTTTGAAATGGGCTTCACTGGGCTAAAATCAGGGTCATACTCCCTCCTGGAAACTCAAGGAGAGACCTCATTTCCCTGCCTTTTTATCTTGTAGAGGCTGCCTGTATTGTTGGCTCAAGGCTTCTTCCTCCATCTTCAAAGTGTGTCACCCCAGCTTCTGCTTCTGTCACATCTCCTTTTGGTGCCTGACACTCCTGGCTCCCTATAATAAGGATCATTAGGCCCCCAAGTGGGCCTAATTTAATAGATACAAGATAATGTTTTGTTTCCCAATTCTGAATTTGATTGCATCTGTTGAATCCCTTTTCCATCCAAGGTACCATCGACCCACATTTCCAGGGTGAGGATGTGGACATGTTTGGAGGACTGTACTCAGCCTACCACATCCTCATGGCCAACTAGACAATCACAAGTCCAGCCATCTTCCCCCAGAAGTTGGAACCTTTTTGGCTGGATGTTTTTCAATGGACTCACTCAGGTCCTTATACCATGTGAGGTTCTCTTTTTCTGGGTGAGTTCTGTTGATCATTTATAGATTCTAAGGTTCATATGATATTTCTGGACTATTTGCTTTCTCAGGCCTATACTGTCTCATGTTTTGTCTCAACCACCCAACTCTAGGGTTGTGGGAATTCCTTCTCATCTAATTTTCTTGAAGATGGCCTCAATGTTTATCTTTCATGATCCTAGTTATTGTGCCTGTTTTTAATGATTTGGAGGAATTACATAAAACTGTCCTAATACCAAATTCTTGATACCTGAATGATATGTACTCTTGCCATGGTTTTGAACCAATGGATGGAGTAGTACTTTTTATATTAAATTAGAAAACAGGTACTAAGATAAAAATTAGTGAAGATTTTCAAAAAATTCAGAGAATGGATTTCCTAGCCTCTCTGTCCAAACTATCTTCTAAAGTATGACTTGGCATTAACCTTCAAAACCGAGTTGTTATTTATACCACCAGAAACAAAACTGGACATGAGGGTGATGTGGCTGAGATATCCCTCCATTATGGTCAGTAATGAAATTGTAAAAGTTTAAGGTCAAGCTATTTTCTCAGTTGAAATATTGGTTACAAATACCTGTTTTAAAGATTCTCAAGTGAAGTGGTCTGATTTCTTTTTGCCCTACAAGTGCTTGGCCTAACATCATTCCAAATGAGATTTCAGACTGTGAACCACACCAAAGGAATCCCGTGGACCACCCACCTCAAAGCTTCTGCTTGCAGCCACAGGACACACACACCCCACAACCATCTGAAGTGTTTGCCTAGCACGTGACCATCTTTGTGGTTGTAATTTTCAAGTATCTATTTCTGTGCCCTTTTGTGGAGAATTTGAATCTCCAGTAGAAAATGCTCTTCAAACATAACTGACCCATTGCGTGTGGGCAACCCACAGACCACATGGAGAGCCTTCAAAGACCAGAATTTCAGAAACTGTCTTTAGAGCAATGCAGGGATCATGGTATCCTGAGTTGAGGAGACCAAAAGGACACCTGGTACAATCTCTCCCAAAGTTTAAAAATGAGGGTAGCAAACAATTGCATGCCATTTGGATATGCAAACCATCTTAAGTGGAAGCTAGAAGTCAGCTGAGACCTCCCTGCCATTTGGGGATCAAACCTTCTGATGAAACACTCTTGGGCTCACTCTTGCATTCACAAATGCTGTTCTGCCTCCCCTCACCCTGGATGGAGACTCAGGAACCTTGGAGATTTCTGGTCCCTTTCCATAATAATTTTAGGAAGTTAATGATATCACAGATGGGGGTTATGTGACATAGCACTCCACATTCTGCTCAAATTCTACCTTCCACTAGGGAGCAAATGCCTTATATTTCCATGCAACCTCCACCTAGCAGGAGGCTACCTCTTTGCTTTAGAAATGAATATAAATAGCTAAGTTTCACTAGGCTACTTCCTACTAAGACAAACAAAAGACAGCACTGTCTTTAGTCAAAGGACATTAAGAAGCAGCATGATGTAGTAGGTCATGTTGGAAAGTCTGAGGGTCTGACTTCAAAAGGGGTGTTGAGAGGTTATTGAACTTCTCTGAGTTTTATTGGTGTCTTTGTTTGTAAAATGAATATAATAATACTGCTTGACCTGGGCCATTGTGAGAATAAAATATACTTATGCGTTGTAAATTTGTATGGAGACTGAAAAGCATCTAACAAAATTAAGACATCAAGTCAGAGTGTGACCATAAATACACTTAACAAATACAAATATATAATGCAAAAGAAAGGAAAAGCAGATCAGGTCAATCCTCTGAGTCTTTAGGTGCATTTCTATGGATTGAGTTTCAATTTCTTCCTCCAGATCTATATTTCATACATATCTTTTCTTTATTTTCAATAGTGCTCTTGGGTTTGTCATAGCCTGGGTCAGTTGGATAAATCAGAGAAGGTAGCATAAACTTAGCCCTCTTGAGGTAAGGTCTTACTGAACCATGAATTGCCTAGGAGTGACCTGTTAAACTCTCCTGAACTACAAACTCCAAGCCTATCCCTGCAGCTTGTTCCTCTTCCCTCTTTCTCAGGTATTTTAGTCAGATTTTCCACTGCTGTGACCAAAACACCTGGCAAGAACAACTTGAGGAGGAAAAGTTTACTTTGGGGCTTACAGTTCCAGAGGTCTCAGACCAGAGATGGCTGGCTCCATTCCTTGGGGTTCAAGGTGAAGCAGAGGTATCATGGTGAAAGGGTGTGGTGGATGGTGGTGGATGGTGGAGGAAAGCAGCTCAAGACATCACACCAAGAAGGAGAGAGAGA
This sequence comes from Geosciurus inauris, assembly GCA_004024805.1. Taxonomy (NCBI): domain Eukaryota; kingdom Metazoa; phylum Chordata; class Mammalia; order Rodentia; family Sciuridae; genus Geosciurus; species Geosciurus inauris. The sequence goes on from PVHX01000514.1 coordinate 56,478, forward strand.
TTAAGCTCATCTCACAAAACATATACCAAAGACATGCCCTCAGTGACACACCTCCTCCAGCCATAACCTACCAGCCTACAGTTACCACTCAGTTAATCTTTATTGAGATTAACTCACTGATTGGGCCAAGGCTCTCATAACCCAATCAGTTCACCTCTAAACCTTCTTCCATTGTCTCCCCTATGAGCTTTTGGGGAACACCTCATATTAAAACCATAACACCAGGTTTTGTGTGGGTGGTGCTCCAGTGCATACATAGACACACAATCTGGACAGCCATGCTGGACAATTCAGGGCTAAGCAAATCGTTGTCTCTGTGGTCCAACTCAGCTCTCCTAAGAGGCCTTCCCTTACATTCTGCTTGTGGACTGTGGGATGCAAGATTGTCAGATTTGGGACAATGAGAGTGAACACAGCCTTAGCTGGGCTCCAACTTGGTTGGAGTGGAATCCCCTACTGGACTGGGCCTTAACTCTTTAGTGGGTAGGTCATGGTGAGATGGAGGGCAAAGAGGGAGCAGAAATTGTCTAGCTGGTAAGGGTGGGGAGGAGACTGGAGCAGAGCCATTAGGGAATTTGAGTCAGCAGCTATTTGCCAACTAGCCAAAAAGTATTTCAATGTGTTGGTACTGGATTGCTCTTATGAAGGCACATAGTCTGAATATAAGCCCATGGTCTAAGCATCTAATCTGTCCCCCTGACTCAACAGACAGAGAAATTGAGAGATTGGTCCAAAACCACTCTGTACCAGAAGTGACCTCTTCTTTGACCAGTTTTGCTCAATTATCTGAGGCTCAGAGCATTGCGATTCAAAGAAGGATGTTTGATTTCACTGCAACTATAAAACAGGTGCTGTGGTGGACAACTCTATTTCATCTTTAAGTTTTATTACTGGAACCTTGTATTTGATTTCCTAAGACCTTCTCTTGCTCCTTCATTGGTAGTTCACATCAACCAAACTTTATTAGAAGTTACTGTGTAGAAAGAGTTGTGGTAGAGTCCACAGGAGGCAGAGAACAAGGCAGCTTCTGGCTTTAAGGAGGTCACAGGTGGAAACCGACAAAGGTTTCCAAAGGGATCCCAGGGATTCTCAAGAGCTGAAAGGAGGTGGGGAGGGGCGTCAGGGAGAAACCCTGACAGACGTGGAGGCAGACAAATGGAGCTTAATAAAGGCATGCTCATCTAAGAAAAGATGTGTCTTTGTGTGTGTGTGTGTGTGTGTGGAGATTTGCAGGAAATTCTTTGCAGAGAACTTGGCATTGAGGGCAGATTGAGAATGATGGCAGTAAGGAAAGGCAGTAGTTTTCCAATTATATTTTAGAAACAAGAGACTTTTTTTCTTATGCCAAAGTTGAAAATATGAAACCAGAACTGTGAAATGGGAGTGGGATAGGAATGGAAAACCCCTGTGAAAGGTCAGGGCTCCGGGAACACAATTTGTGAACTACCGGTTAAAATGAAGCCTCTCCAGGAAAGGAAACAGGCTGTCATAAAGATATAAGGTAGATCAGCAGAGCGGGAGAAGGAGAATGAGAGGAAGCGAGGAAAGAAGAGACAGTGGTAGAAATACAGAATGAATTAAACAATAGCACATTACACACACATGTAAATGTACCAAAAAGAAAAACAATTTCATCAAAATTTAATTTCATTTAATTGAATTTCAATAAAAATATATAAATACATAAATATGAATATATAAGTAAAGGTATGAAAGGAAAATCAATAGAGGGGAAGAGAGGAGGAAACAGGGTGTGGGAGAGAGATGGGATTCCAATCAAATTCATTGCATGTATTATTTTGTCAAAAAAAGAAAGAAAGAAAAGAAGGACCTCAATGACTAGCTCCTAACTAGTCACCTCATTTCAGGATCTTAAGATGGAAGGCCTCAGACTCAAGGGATTCTGAGAGATTAATTTGGGTGAGAATCTAACTGGAGGAGACTAAGTGTTTTAGTCAAATTTTTTGCTGCTGTGACCAAAAATCCTGACAAGAACAACTTTAGAGGAGGAAATGTTTATTTGGCATTCACATTTCAGAAGTCTCAGTTTATAGATCACCAAGTCCATAGCTCATGGCAGAAGAGTATGCAGAGGAAAGCAGCTTAGAACATGGCTACAAGGAAGCAGAGAGAAAGATCTTGGCTCACTAGGGACAAAATATATACCCCAAAAGCATGCCCCTAGTGACCTACCTCCTCCAGTTCCACCCTACTCACCTGCAGTTAACACCCGGTTAATCCATTCGAGTGGATTAATGCATTGATTAGATAAGGCTCTCATAACCCAATCACTTCACCTCTGAACTTTCTTGCATTGTCTCACATGAGCTTTTGGGGGACTCTGCATATCCAAACCCAAATATCAAGACAATCTATTCTTTCAGTGAGGAAAATGGACTAGACTATTTGCATATCTTCCTTGTATTTAACTACATGGCCAGTTAAATCATAATCAGAAATTACTTGATTAATTTAGCATAAGAAATCATGGTCATCAGTCTGGAAACATTCAAGGACAGTACCATCAACATTTTCTTTGCATATAGGCATATATGTACGAAAGGGTGTAATCAGAAGGAACTAATCCAAGAGAGAATTAAAGAAAGAAATCAAATCTTTAATCACATCCAGCTAAAATATCCAGATATTTTTATTTTTTAAATCACTGGACTCCAAACTTTCTTGATTGTGCAACCCAATCAGCAAAAACTACTGGTACACACAACTCTTAACATAGGTATATTTATTTCAGTATTATGTACACCTCCTACTGATACTCTGAATATTAAATAATAATAAAATACAATTTAAAATGAAAGATCTAGTATTTTCTTCATTCTAATAAAATATTTAAATCATAAATTAAAAATGGATTCTGTATCCATGAGTTGCCTATGTATGAGTCTTCTTTTTATGAAAAAATCCAAAACATTTCATAAAATGCACAAGATGTTGGCAATAATGTTTCTCAGGTGTGCTACATTAAGATCATCATCTACTTGGGCAGGATGGCTCACTCCTGTAATCCCAGCGGCTCTGGAGGCTGAGGCAGGAAGATGATGCGTTCAAAGCCAACCTCAGCAAGAGCAAGGCACTAAGCAATTCAGTGAGACCCTGTCTCTAAATAAAATACAAAATAGAGCTGAGGATGTCGCTCAGTGGTCAAGTGCCCCTGAGTTCAATCTCTGTATTCCCCCTCAAAAAAGAAGATCATCATCTACCTCATTGACAACTATTGTCATCACAAAAATGTAGAAATTCTGGAATCTCATGCTCCTAAGTTTTGTGTTTGCTCTTTGATCTTTTTTTTTTTTTTTGGTACTGAGGATAGAACTCAGGAGCACTCGACCACTGAGCCACATCCCCAGCCCTATTTCGTGTTTTATGTAGAGACAGGGTCTCATTGAGTTGCTTAGCACCTTGCCATTGCTGAAGCTGGCTTTCAACTCGCGATTCTCCTGTCTCAGTCTCCCTAAGTGCTGGGATTACAGACTTGCGCCATCACGCCCGGCTGCTCTTTGATCTTAATACCATTGAAGAACACACTGTTTTCCTTTCTTGCATCAAAGTATTATTATCATTAATAATATTGAAGACATCAAACAGATAAGCAAGTCTGGCAATCCGTTTTATATCTATAAGAGTTTGTGTCTTGCAGAAGCTCTGCGAGTTCATTTCATAGTTCTAGAATTCTTGACTTTATAGCTTTCCCCCCTCCTCAATAACCATTATACCTCATCAAGGAACAATTGCTATTGTTATGGACCAGCATTCGTATGAACACATAATAAAGAGAGTGCTTTGAATTGATATTGGCCTTGATGTCATTCAGTTTTTATTACTTCATTAAACACACTATATAGTTCAGTTGACTTGCAAATAATTTTTAACAAGGTCTTCTTTGTGGAAAAAAAAAAGATGAATTGATTAACCGCTACAGGCTCCTTCATTTGAGTAATTGCTCCAGCAAGTTTTCCTATCATTGGAATTTGCCATCAGAACAAATTCCTACATAAAACTGAAACTCTTCATTATATTTGTTTATAATACAGCCTTTCCTGATTCCATACAGTTGAGAGCTAGTTCTAGTTCTCAGGGATGTTGTTAAACACAATTTTTCTTTTATATCAACATCAGGTTCAAATAGTGTATATCCATAAGGAATTCCCATGTTGGCAATATCTGTGTATCCATCAAGCTGAAAAATGTTTTGCTAGCATTCTACACCAGCTATAAAAATGATAGCCTATACCAAAATAGGAAGGGCAGGGAGATACAGAAACAGATACATCCTAGCAATATTCATTCAGCAGAGTTGGAAGAGTGGGGTGAGGACATGGGAGTGAAAGAGGAGAAGGTGTCAGAAATTGTTTCACATGTCTTGTTTGAATGACTAGGTGGATTATAACAATAGTAAATAACACAGAGACCATAAAGGAAGATAAAGCTTGAAACAAAGTTAATTAGTTCCTTCTATGTGACATGCTAAGTTTGAGGTGCCTCTATAGATTGATCATCATGATTTGCCTGAACTATGAGTGCCTTTTGGTCTGGATAATTGCACTCTTTCCCTCTCCAACTAGAAAAAATGTAAGCACTTGGTTAGTCTCATTTGCCCTTAGATTTGGTCTTCCAGATGATTAACCAGTTTCTGAATGTGTCAAGTTATAGTGCCATTAGAAATTGGTACTTGAATTTCTTTCTTTGTTTTATATTCATTTGAAATTTCCAAGCAAATATTTTTGGTGATTTTTTTTTTTTTTACCGCTTTCTTAGCGTTCACATAGCAGAGCTTTAAAACTTTAGCTTTAGTTTATCCTAAACTGCTATATGTGGCATGCAAAGCACTATTGTCTAAATGAGAAATAGCATTTGCTTTTTTAAAGCATTTTGACTCAATATTCTTTTTTTTAGAAATACTTCTTTTGATTTTGAATGTCTTATTATTTTTATTTCTTGTATATAAAAGCCACTTGTGTTTGGATAGTTTAATTGCTTCATTAACTAGTATTCCTCTACAAATAATACACCATAGTTTTAGCATTTAATCTTCAGTGTAGCTACAAAATCTATAGAGGTTATATCTTAGAGTGAAACTAGTAAAAATATATGAGAACCTGGGTTTTGTTTCTTTGGAATCATTTCCACCTTCATCATCTGATTTGTGTCTACTGCCACATTCAGTAAAGTGTGTCTTGACAAAAAACGACATGGAACATATTTTTTCTATATATAAAAAACAATAATTGGCTAATGTGTTGGATTCTGAAAAATTTGCATTTTCCAAATTTCTGTATTACTACTTATCAATTAGGCTCAAAAATAGATAATAAAGACTTAGCTTTTAAAATTCAGTTAATAGTATTAACTATAAATTTTTTAAATGCACCCAGTTAAAAACATAGAGCCAGGAGTAGAGGTAGAAGTCAACATCACAGATAACCTCAAGCAACAATTTTAATAAATTGATTATCAGTTGCCTAAAAAATACAATGGTCATAAAAATAACAAATAAGAATCCTTAAATGCTGATTTTTTTTCCCCCTAAGCTTCATGCTTGCTTGATTTCTTGTTGGCCACCTATTCTGTGTCTGGAGTGTAGTAGGCAGCTCGGGTCTCCTGCGACTCAGCGAGGGTGTGTGACAACACATGAGCAGGTTGAATGAAGTGGCTCCACACACCAGAGGCTCGGCTGCTGCAGTGGGATCAAGTTGCTGTAAAGATGACTTGACAGTTGCTCAGACTTCTGTATTTGTCCGATGATGCACAGCAGAGAGTTCTGCAGGCCATAATCGAGCAGGACCTGACTCTGGTGGCACACTCCCTCATTCTAGGAGAATACCACTAGTCTATGTCCTTCTATCTGACTGGCTGTTTCTGAAATACCCTGACTCTTCTCCCTCAACACACACACACACACACACACACACACACACACACACACAGGTTGAAGGGGAGAACAAAGAGGTTTGTTTTCTGATCTACTCTATCTTTTCCCTTCTTTTCTCTATACTGGGCTTAAAGGGAAAGACTTTCTCCTTACCTCTTTCTTGTTTCCTATATAGATTTTTATGATCCTGTCTGGATTTTCATATGTTAAAAAAGGAGATCAAAGAATCTGGATCAACTCTCTGAATAATGCTTGATTTTCGAGCTTTGTGTTTGCTACAATATCCTGTTTTGAATAAGGCTGTTATTCAAAACATCATTTTTTCCCCCACTTCTTATTCCTGCTGCAACAATCTTCATGCTAGAGACAGGTGGTGTGTCATGCTGTGTAAGGAGAAGGGCACATAGCTCCCAAAATGTAAAGAGAAAAGCACATTGGCATTATTTTCAGACTCTTCACAGAGCTCTATCAGTTGACTTCTACAGAAGCTTTGCAGCGCACTCTGCAAATCGCACTTGGCCTGCCGCATGTTTTAACAGCACTAGCCACACAGGCTACAGCCTGAGACTCTCTCAGGGCTCTTTGTCTGGGTTGTCTGTCATGATCAGTGTTTTTCCATTAATCCTCCAGCTACAGTAGTTCTAGCCTTTGCTCTTTAATCTCTTCCTGCCCTTTGCCACCAGGGACACTCTTAACCACCACAGGAAGTCTCCAATTCATAAATGATCTGTGTTCTGAATGTCTCTAAGTGTAGCATTTGAAATCCAGAACTCATTTTTCTATAGAGAGAATGTTATAAGTATGTGTTGGGTCTCCAGGTCAACCCACAAAGGCTCATTCAGCTCCTAGCACAGGTAATGCATTTTCCCTTTGCTCCTTTCTATGTCATAGAATTATAGAATGTCAGAGCTGAAATAGAATTTAGAGCATCACGCTATACACTAATAACTGAACTGTTTTCCAGTGTATTCTATTACAAATGCCCCACCTTCCAGCTATGTTAGTCGTTAAGCAGGGTCCTGTGGTCCAGCCTGGAAACCCAGGCATCCTTTAAAACATTACAAATCAAATAGTCATAAAACAGGAATGGCCTTGCCACAGAGAACTTTACCTTGGCTACTTCTCTATATTCCTTGAGACACACTGCAAGGATCAGGTCTTTGTCAATGATCTCCTTACATTTTCATGTATGGACAGGGCCAATACTTATGCATCTTAAATCAGTATGATCATGGGCGTCATCAAGAAAAACAAAGGCTCAGATGTTGGAGTATAGGAGGGAAGGATTTCTTCTTGGGGTTTCTTGAGCAACTCATACATTATTTCCTAGGGGGCCCAGTTTCCTGTCCCTTCTGAGAACCTGTTATGGAAATATCCCTAGGTGCAGTCTCTCACTTTATCAGCTCTTTGCTCAGCAGAGCCCTCGAGGACTGTTCTATCTAAAACTGCCCTTCCTGGCTCTCTAGTCTCTTTCCTCTGCTTTGCTCTTCTCCACAGCATTTTTCATTGGCTTATTTGGCAGATTCCTTGCCTGCCATTGGAACTCACCCACCTACCTGAACTTTCATATAAATTTTATAAAGGAAGGATTTTGTTTCTTTTGTTTGTGGTCCCATTAGTGCCTAGAACAGTCTATCTGGCACATAAAAGTGTTGGGGCTCAGAAAGCAATACCCCAAAGTATGGCACTTTGGCATACTGAGAACTCTGAACCAGAGATTGGAAGGCCTCAGAAGTGGCTCTCCCCTGCCCTCCTGTCTCCTGTGCCTCTTTCTCCACTGAAGCAAGTCATAGAAACTAGAGTCCCTCTTCCCCAAAGCAAACCAAAAAACCTACAAAGGACATTCTGCCCTTCTTTGAAGGCCTTCATTTCAGAGAGTCCTGCCCTCTACCCCAGAAGAAGAAATGCTACAGAGATGCCTAGAGGAATCCAGACAGACAGCCTGGGCTCCCCCTCAGTCTATTACCATTAGATCATATCCTTTTGTCCAATCAAACTTCTACATGGCTGTCCATTCTTCATTAAAGAAGAAGCACAAAGACAGTTTTCCTTGGGTCTTTGAGTCTTCATTCTAAGGATTCTCATGTCATGTAAAACTTTGATTAAATTTATGTTACTTTTATTAACCTGTTGTTGTTGTTAGGAGTGTCAACTGTGACCCTTATGATGGGGAAGAAAGGACTCACACCTCCCTGCCCCTGCAGTAAGAGGAAATGTATTTGTGAGTGAAAGAATGAAGTGAGTGTGCACTATTTTAGATGTCCTATTTCACTTAATACTCAAAGCACTTCCCTGAGGCAGGTTTCTTCCTTTTTTTAACAGTCGAGCGGTAAAATGTCTTAGTTTTAAAAGCAACCATAACAATACAATTCTGTGATTTATATATGCATTTTATCAACTTCTCATTGTTGGTATTTTTGCATCTTAGTGAAGTCCTCTCACATTCCGTGGAGAGGAAATGTGAAGTAATATCAATTCTCCTTGGGTTTGGTTATTAAAAGGGGGAAAGTGGTTTGTCTTAAGGAAGAGCTTGAGAACAATTTTTAGCCAGCCTGATTTGATTTGAATCAACAAATCTCAAATGAGTAATCACAATGTGCTATTTAGTGGGGACCTCATAGAAGTATCTGGGAACACAAAGCACAACTTCTTTCCTTGGGGTTCTATTCCAGAAAGATATGAGTTGTAAAAAGCTATGGATAATGCAATGAGATAATAGTAAGAGAGATCTGCGGGCATGAGGAACTACAGACTTATCATCTTTTTCATCCTTGATTATGATCAAGGTTGTGTGTTGACCTCTCAAGGAGTCTTCTTAAAGTCACCTTTTTAAATGTCTCATGGTTAGGCAAAGTCAGCACAGCTAGTTCATGTGATACATGCACCAGACCACAAAGGCCCACATTAATATGTGAAAAGCAGATCTTCATTGTGAATCTGAAGTGAGCATTCACAGAGACACATATCAGAAGTGGCTTCAGAGCTGTGTTTGTGATCTAACAGAATAATGACTTGGAACAGGTAGAAAATTGGGTTTAACCCTGATTCTCAATTGGCTTTGTCATCTTGGCATGGTAGTGGCTGTCTCAGAATCTCAAGTCTCACAAGAGTGCTGGAAAGAAGGCTCCTAGCTCAATCAGCTGCGTAGCATGTACCCATCAGATGTTGTATGACAATAGCTACTGTTTTGCCACCTTTGAGGTAAATTTTACATATTTCATTTAATCAACAAAACAACTTGATAAACAATTATTTACATCGTACATATGAAAAAACTGAGTGCAAGAGCAGTCATGGTAGCTACTAGGAAGTTTATCTGAGACTCACCTGCATATAATCTGCATATAATCCCCTTCTAAACACAGCACTCTTTTTTTTTTTTTTGTATCAGGGATTGAACTCAGGGGTACTCGACCACTGAGCCACATCCCCAGCCCTATTTTTGTGTTTTATTTAGAGACAGGGTCTCACTGAGTTACCTAGCGCCTTGTTGTTGCTGAGGCTGGCTTTGAACTCACGAGTCTCCTGTCTCAGCCTCCCTGAGTTCTGGGATTACAGGCATGCACCACGTGCCCAGCTCAAATTTAGCACTCTTAAGCATTATATAATTATAGATTATATTTTAATTTCTTCTGATTATTTCTAGAGGTAGCTTAAAGATATCATAATATAAAATAAAAATGTGTATAGGAATCTGTACTATTATATAGTAGGTCTATATGGATGAGTAGCATATAATCTGTATTATTTATATAGTAAGTTCTGGGGTATAAAATGATCATACCCTCAATAAGCCCTCATTTTCATTGACAAGTTGCTATAATACCTCAATAATTTTATTACTTGACAGTAGATGGCGCTGCTGATTGTCAAAAGTAACAAAAATTCCACCATATACCAGCCCCCTTTCTTAGCCATTAAAAAATCCAACACAACAAAACACCCAAAAAAATCTGGTAAAAAGAAAGTAAATATTTTCATTCCAATGAAACACAAAAATTAAGAATGTGGAACAGCCTTGTAACTGATCTGGACACATTTATGATCTATATGCATTTTATTTGGAATGCTAGTTGAAATCCTCTGGCTTATGCGCAAAATTCCATTAGCAGAAATAAAACAAAATACGATAAAATTGAATTATCCAGAAAAACAGTATATTTGTGGTGTATATTTTATTTCTGTACCAAAATTGTAGGTGCAGAAATAGATGAATTTTAAGACAACTATGAATTAATTGACAACTATGAATGTAGTTGACAAAAAATTTCAACATAAGACATCCAGAGTCCTGCAGGTAGAATAAAGGGATGTAGTAGTCACAGTGAAAACATATCAATTACATGGCCTTCAAGCAAGTGACTTAATGTCTTAGGGTATGTGTTGTTCTCGTCTGTTAAACTGAAATATTTCTTGCCTAATTCACATGATGATTGCAAGGGTCAAATGCTGTGATGTGGTGTATAAACCTTTATTTTTTTAAAAATACTTTCCGTCCAACCTCCTGTAGGTAAAATCATGACACAGGAAAACTGAAACTCATCATAAAACACTTGAGTATTCAATTTTCTCATTTGTCCCAGAATAATTTAATAATGTTCAGTGTATTAGATTCATGTGAAAAAGAGAACTAAGATATTCTCAACCATGAAAAGAGGGTGTTCAACTTAATATTCAGCTACCCAAATCAAATAAAAGAAAAGTTGAATCTAAAGCCTTTAAGTTACTTGAGATGCCCACACTTCCTTTGCTGTCTCTCCTCCAGTGTGTTGAGTTGGTAAAGCATACATGTCCATGGGGCACAGATGTTAAGCAGGCTTAGCTGAGTATGTTTAAGTCTCAGAGATGCTCATGACCCTGAAGAAGCCTATTGGGAATCTCTCTGTTGGTTTCATGAGAGGATAGGTAATGACCTTTCTGTTTTTAACAAAAGATTCCCTAATATTTGCTGTTGACAGTAGGATATTGCTATTTCTGAGTCAAGGGGCCCTGGGCCCTTGTGGCACCTGTTGCTGCTGCCCCCAGAGCAGAACAATCTTCCACAGCAGCAGCCCTGGGGTTAGATCCAACTTCTCAGTTCTGACCAGAAATGACCTGTTCCCACGCTCAGCTCACTTGCTCCACTGCTTGGTCAGGGGGACCTACAGCCTCCCTGCCATGGTCTCACCGTGATTAGCCAGCTTCTCAAAGCACAATGGGCAGATTGAACCCTGCCCAGGCTTCGTACTTTGACAGATTCTATGAGCATTTACACCATTGTTTACCTCAGGGGACATTCCCTCATGGCTATATCACACTTGTGATTATGAGGTGTTTTAGTGATTTGTTTAATTCTCCCACTTGATTGTAAATCACAGGGATGTGAAACAAACATGTATTTTTCCGTTCTGTGTCCCTATACCTATTACATGGCCTTGCACTGAGGAGGTGCTCAGCAAAGAATTGCTGAATGGATGAAAGGATGGCTGGCTTTAATCTTCCTGGGGAAGGTATGGCAGGCATTGGAGGGTTAAATCAAACCCCTGACCACCCAATTTGCCATCTCTCAGGCCTTTTCGATGGAGGCTAGAGAGGACAGGATTGTGGAAGATAGGGGAAAGTTTCTAGTTGAAAGAGACTGGGGCTTCGGGGCTGCAGTCCACCAGGCATAAAGCTCTCCAGAGACTTTCCTGCTAAATTAGCTGCACAAGCCAGCATCTGGATGCCTCTCCTCCCCTCTCCTGCCTTGGTCTCCGTGGGGATGGGCTGGCCACAGAGCTCGGAGCTTGATCCTAAGTAAAAGTCTGTTCTAACAGGAAGCAAATAATGTTTCTCCCTGGTGGAGGTGTTTCCTTTTTAGAGAAGTTACAAAGGACTCTTTCAGAAAGAGAAGGGGTGGCAAGAGTGTGTGGCCACACCGCTGTCTGCCCTGCAGGGAGCCAGCACCTTCTGGAGTCAGGGGCTTTGTCTCCTGGAAGGGGATCCGGGCTGAGCCTGCTGGGAGTGCCCAGCCTCTTCTCCAGCCCATCTCTTTACCTGCTCAATACAAGTGAACTTCAGAAGCTCCCAGGTCATTGTGACCACTTCATTGCCTTTCTTTTCTTTCTTTTTTGACTTTCAGGACACAGCAGGATTTTCTTCTTACCTTGCAGGTATCTCTCTCATAATCTCTTCATTCCTGAAGGGGCAAGTTTTGAGCCCCTTTTCTCTAACACACTTACTCCTTGGGTGAGCACACTGAGTTTCATGGCTGTGACTTTTCTTTATATGCTGAGAATTTCATACATTTCCTTCCAGCTCTGGCCTCACCCCTCATCCATCTAGGTCCTTCCATCCAGCTGCAGATGCCATGTCTCCATTTGATTATCTAATAGGTGTTTCACACTTACTAAATTTTCCTTAAAATAATTGATTTTATTTTTTATAAGTGCGTCATAACTGGACATAATAATGCGGTTCATTAGGCCATATTTACATGTGCACATAGCATAACTTGATCAATCTTATTCCCCAGTACTTGCCATTCCCCCTCTCCTCCCTCCTCCCACCCCCTTTCTGTACTTGAAAAATCTCCTTTCTATTATTGTTATTGTAATTTTAATTCACATGTACTAAATCTGAACTCAACCCCTTGATTTCATCTTCTCTGCCTACTAACTTGTCTTTCTCATAATCCTCCCTACCTTGCTAAGTGGTTCAGTTCCAAACCTTGCAGTCATTCTTAACTACCCTCTTTCTCTCATACCCCACATTTACTCCACACCAGGCCTGTCAGCTCTGCCTTCAAACTACATCCTTCATCTCACCTTTTCTCCTGGCCCAAATCAAATGTCCTGGGCCTAGGCAGAGATCAAATCACACCACCTTGCTCCTAGATGTTTTGATCATCTCTGGTCTTTTTGCTTCCACTCCTCTCTTTCCATGAGCAATTTTCCTACAGTTGACAACACAATCTTTTAACTACCAAATTATGTCACCCTTGCTCAGAGAATGAAATTCACACAATGGTCTGACCAGCCTCACTAGCCCTCCCCAGGCTTATCCTGACTTTGACTTCTATCTCTGCTCTAACCACACTGGTTAAAACATCCCACCTTGATGTAGGGATGTTTTATGTTTACTCTTTTCCCAGCTGGGCGCAGTGGCGCATGCCTGTAATCCCAGCACTTTGGGAGGCTGAAACAGGAGAATCATGAGTTCAAAGCCAGCCTCAGCAACTGGTGCTAAGCAACTCAGTGAGACCCTGTCTCTACATAAAAACACAAAACAGGGCTGGGGATGTGGCTCAGTGGTTGAGTACCCCTGTGTTCAATCCCCGGTATCAAAAAAAAAAAAAATTTACTCTTTTCCCTCTGAAGTTTCAATAATTTTAGCCTATGAAATGAACAGATAATAACAGATTAACAGGGGAAAAAATGACAAATGTTAGTATGTGCCTAAACATGGCACACAGTGTAAGATTCCAATGAGGACCAGTGGTTAAATGCAGGGAGAAGAGTGGAGTGCATGGAAGCCTGCCAGGGTGGCTGGAGGGCAGGGATGACACCCTGTCAGGAGGCTGCAGAACTGTTGCTTCTCCCTCAAATGCTCAAATTCTTCAAATGCTCAGCAGTTCACCCTCTTAGTTCTAATAGTCGACCTTTAAGCATTTTGAACATGTATGCAACTGTGGGTTGGAGTGGCTGGTTCTGTTATCCCTCTGCAGCTCTGAATGAGCTGTGGGTGGAGCAGGTGTGTCATAAAATTTAGGGCTACTTGTCCCAACCACAGCCTTACAGGACAGTTTGGGGCCACAGGATCAATGTCCTGATGAGATGCCAGCTGGTCTCACCATTGCTCTTGCTCAGCCTCCTTCCCGCCTCACCTTCTCCTACCAAAGCACAGGTATCATGGTAAAGAAGCTCTGGTGTAGTTTCTGGCACCTACCTCCCAATCTCCCACCCCTTAGTCCTTAGCCACCAGGGTTCCTGAGCCCAGCTGGTTCCTCCTGCAAGATTGGGAACCAGCAGCTGGGCATGTCCTTTAGGGAATCTTAAGAAAGAGGACAGGGAAATCTTAAGAAAAGACATGGACACATTGTGTGTGTGTGTGTGTGTGTGTGTGTGTGCGTGTTGGGAGAATCAGATGCAATATTCTTTCTCATTTAATAAGAAAGAGAAAAACTGAGAATGAAAAGCAGATCTGGATCAGACTGACTGCAGAGAAGAGAGAGAGAAGAAGGACCATAGGGGAGTAGGGAATAAGGACAGAAGAAAACAAGAAGGGGACATTTTGGAGGGAGAATGAGACTGAACTCCATGTCAGGGAAATGCTGAACATATTCTATTTATAGATTCTAGGGAACTTCTAAGAAGAAGCAGTGTGAGTTTAGCTGTGTTAAAAGATGATTAATTACAGTCATTTATGGGAACGGCTGCCTAGCACATCTAGCTAATCATCCTGCATGCTGAATTCCTCGTAACGTGAATATCTGCCAGAGTATCTTTTGTTGTGAATTTTATTTGACTGTAACACCTGCTCAAGAAGATTCTCTTTATACTCGTGCAGCATAGTTATCTATTCAGGACTAAATACAGTCTAGAAGGACTGCTTTCTAGGAAGAAAAGAAAATGAAACAAATACTGACAAATGCTATATGCCATATAATTCTTTTTTATCAGTTAGTGTGAAGGTTGGTTGAAGGAGGTCAATAAAATTATTCAAATATTTTTCTGTTTTTTCAATTTCCCCTACTCCACCCCCTGTTCTCACCACCAATACATACATGCATAGACATGCAAGCTCATGGTGGGTACATACACACACACACACACACACACACACACACACACACAGTTCTTTAAATATGAGGTCCATGACAGTTTCAAAAGCACAGCATCTAATCTGCAAATTCACCCATTGTTCTATTTCTAGTTTTTGGTGGATAAACAAAAATTGTTTTTCTAATTTTACAAAGAAAGATAAAAAAAGGCCTAAGTGCCTCTTACTAATGATGCCTGGGTCACTCAGGAAATCTGTGTCATATCAAGCAATGTGGGTTTAGATTAGAACAAAAGGTTACATGAACTCTAAGCAAAACCATCTTGACTTTTAGCTTAAAAACATGTAAGTTCCCTGCATTAGATTCACAATCTGAAAAGTAAGTTTCCTGAATGCTTCTATGGGCCTGTGTAGATGTGTACCCCTTTAGGCAGTTTGGAAAGCGGTTAGTCAACATGGCCCCAACTCTTAGCCCCAACTGCCGCCACCATGTCTGTGCAAAGGCAGCGAATGGGGGCAGCTGACCAGGGCTTCTCTGCCAACAGCTGGAATGCAGACAGGGAACTGAATACATAGAAAAGGAAAACAGACTTGAATCACTGGTTCCTGTAAAAATTCACCAAGTCCTATCCAGCCAACATTTGGCATCAGCACGAAGGAGGATCGATCTTTACAGGCCTGTTGTTCAGATGAAGACATTACAGAACACAGAAGGCACGTCAAGTCCTCCAACACGGCAGCAGCCCTGAGATAAAAACCAGACTTTGGAGTACGAGTGGGAACAAGCCATACTGTTGAAAAATGTTACTTACTGTATTGTTTTTTGAAAAAAAAAAAAAAAAACAAAAAACTATATAAAGGATCAGGAATCAGAAAATAAAATAAAATATATGTCAAAGCATTAGGCCTGTTTGTCCCTGAGAAAGAAGTCAGAACTCGCCTGACTTTCAACTGAAGCTTGCACATGTGATCCAGACACTCTGACCACAGACAACCAAACGAGGCTTGAATTTGGAAGTTTTGGACCTGAAGAAGTGGGCCTGTGCTTCAGCCACTCTGGTAAGGTTGGACGCAGTGACCGTCAGCATTTCAGACAGGGTCCTTAGGAGAGAGTCCTGAAACCAGAGTTTGAGGGATGAACTATAGTACTGTGGAAGGTCTAACGATGGCTTGCCGAAGAGGTTCATGTCCAAATTCCCAGTACCTGAATATCATAGGGACTTCCCAAGGCAAAAGAGCTTTGCGGATGTGACCAAGATATGGATTGGGAAATGGAGAGATTATTTTAGATTATCTGGGTGGGGTTGATGTAACCAGAAAAAGGAGGCAGGAAATGCGGAGGAAGTGACATGACAACAGAAGAAGAGGGAGAGAAGGAGATGGGATGGTGAAAGCAGGAGACAGAGAGAGCGGGAGAGAGATTTGAAGACGGCATGCTGTGGCTTTTAAAGATGGAGAAAGGTGCCTGAGCTAAGGATGCAGACAGCCTCTAGAATCTGGTAAAGGCAAAGAAAATCACAGTCCCCCAGAGCCCTCCAGAAAGGAGAACAGCCCCACTGAAACCTAGATTTTAGCCCAGTGAGACCCATTTCAACTGTAGGAACTGCAAGAATAAACTGAGTCATTTTGACAGCTATGAAATCTGAGGTAACTTTTTGTAGCAGTAACAGGAAACTAACACCTGAACACCTAAGAACCCAAGCCCAGTGGTGACTGTAGTAATGTTACCACTAGAGAATTTTGATGCAATTCCAGCCTAGCCGCGACACTTCCAAACCCGATTCTCTGGCTCTCATAAAGACTCTGTAAGTTCTGGCACGATGTGGCAAATTCATTTCTTAATCTAGCTTGAATACACAGGCTTCATGGCTTGTAACAGACCCTGGGGAATCCTTGCCCCATCCTCCATGCACATACCTACAACTGGCTTCTCCCCTTTCCCCATTTTATTTCTAAATTATCTGCCAAATCTATGTTTGCAGCTCTGTCCTGCCTGCCCTGTTGCAGGTCCTTGCTATCCCTTGCCTCAACTATTTGCATCGCCTCTTAACTGGTTTTCCTGTTTCTACTCTTGCCACTCCAACCTTTCCTTCACTTTCTTGCCGTTGCTGTTGTTTTTTCAAAACAGCCACTGTACGTCACTCACTGTCCGGTGGAAAACATTGATGGCATCTCACTGCCAACAGGACAAAGCCCAAAGTCTGACCCACCTTGCCTGAGCTTGCTTAGACAGTCACTAAGACCAAAAACTTTGATGTTAGTGACAACTGATGAGTTCCAGGACCTTGGGCAAATTCCTGAATCATGTGGCGCCTCATCAGTGAGTTGCGACACCTTCCTCATTTGTAAAATAGTGATTTAAAAACATCCTGCCTCATAGAATTGATTGTCATGAAAATGAAATGATATATAATGCAAAACACATTTGGTTCAGTACCTGGTGTAGAGTAGGTGTTTGTATGTGTGTTTGTGCGCATGCTTGCACGCGTGAGTGCTTTGTGAATGGCTGCTCCCCACCTTGCACCACCAAATACCCCCCTACCATCCCTGCATTTTCATGCCAATACTTGCTTAACCTCAAAGCGCTTCCTTCCTTCTCTTTGGCCTGGTCAACTCTTGCAAGTTCAAGCTTCAATGTCATCTGCTTATGGAGTCTTCTCTGACTTCAAGCAAAGGGATCAGTCCCACTCTTGGGTGCCTCCCTGTGGCAATGACCTGACTCTAGTGCAAAGAGTTAACTTACAAAGGCACAGCTACCACCCAGGGGGTGTTTATTGTGGGATCCCACATGGTGCCCAGCAGACAAGAGCAGTCAATAAATGTCAGAGGAGAATAACTGCCACCTTCTCTTTCTGGAAAGTGGGGTTTGGCTGAAAGCACCAAAGTTTAAATCTGAAATACTATGTGACTGGGCAACAAATCTATGTAGGTGTTCTACATAGGCTTTAAGGAAAAGTACTTTTAAAAAATTGGAGATTATATGATAGGTGGAAAAGACTAATTGTAAGGATTTTTAGGCACACAAAAAGATTGTTTCACAAAAAAATGTTTCTTTGTTTATTTGTTCTTTTTAGATATACATGACAGTAGAATGTATTTTGGCATATTATACATACTTGGAGTACAACTTATTCTAATTAGGATCCTATTCTTATCGTTGTACATGATGTGGAGTTACCCTGATATGTACTCAAATACAAGGAAAGTTATGTCTGATTAATTCTACTGTCCTTCCTATTCCCATTCTCCCTCTCTTCCTTTAGTTCTCCTTTGTCTAATCCAATGGACTTATATTCTTCCTCTCCCCACCCTCCCTTGTTGTGGGTTAGCATCCACATATCAGAGAGAACATTTGGCCTTTGGTTTTTGGGGACTAACTTATTTCACTTAGTATGCTAGTCTCCAGTTCCATCTATTTACTGGCAAATGCCACAATTTCCTTCTTCCTTATGGCTGAGTAATATTCCATGTGGTGTATATATACTACATAAAAATGTTTTTTAAAGAGTAAGTTGACCTATGGTTATAAGCAATTATTTACTTAAGAATATCAAGCCTAGGCAGGATAGAGGCTACTACCAAATGAAGTCCTATCTGAAATTAAAACAAAGCACTTCCGAAATGAGTGTCAATGGAAAAAGGAGGTTGATGCTGCATGCAGCTATTTACATTTTTGCACACGGGGAAGCACATCTGAGTGCTATCTGATTGTCACAAAGTTTAGCAAGAAGTTCCAAACTATCTAAAGTACCTCTATTTTTAGTGTCAAACCACAATCACAACTTATAACTAATATTGCTGAGAAAAAGGTTCTTCTTTGAGTTCCATGGACTTTCTAAGCAAATATTTAAAAATGTAGATCACCTGCCTATCACTCCCTCAGGACCTTATGAACTGACTTGACAAATACAGTTCACAACTCACGTGGCCTCTCACCAATAAAAGGTTGTGCTTCTCTCCCTGGAAACATTTTCCATGGGTGGAAACTGCATCTAAAACCATTGGTTAGCTCTCACCCTGGCCTGCTAACATTAGCAGCCCAACTGCATGCAGAAGTCCAGAAGCAACATGAAACTTGGCTGGGGTCACAAAGGCCATGGAACCTTTTTAAGAACATAACCCCAAAGGTCATGACCTCCATTGCCTCTAAAGTAAAGCCTTTCCTGCTTTCGATTAGAAACTGGTTTGGATATAGACCAGTTGATGTGTGGACAATCTGAGGGGTTCAATAGGCTTTTCAACCCTTGTAATTATCTCTTTCCTAAAGTAAATATTAGCATAACCATTGACATTTGATAAGTCTCTCTGTGTTGCGTGAGACAGAAGATAAACTTTTATTACTATTTGAGTAAGTTAATATACACTTCTTATCATAGAATACTACCCTGTTTTGTTGACTTGTTGTACAGGAATATATTCATACACATATGCAGTGAAGTTGACAACATTATACATATATACACATTTCTCTACTCTTTAGTGTGTGTGTGGTTTTTGAGTATGCCCATGGCAGTCCTAGAGAATAAGTGGTGACTTTCTTTTTCAAATCGGAAGCTCAGGCAGTGGTGCTGAAGAAGCAGGAATGAAATGGCTCTAGGGACCACAGTCCTGTAAGGGTGTATTTTTGCTAAGACTGATTACATGTTGCGTCTCTCCAGCACATGCATAGCACCACTTCTCAAATTAGTGAGAACAATGTTTCTCAAAAGATAAGAAACATGCCAATTCTCAGTAAGGAAACAACTTGTCAAAATTAAACATAAATAAAAGCATAACTAGAGGGCCTTAGTCATTTGCAGCCATTAATTTCTCTCATCCTCTTTGAAATAGCCCAGGGGAAGAGGCAAGTGACAAGCACTTCACATACAGAGACATAGGCATACCAGGACTCCTGCCAACTCTACAGGAGTTAAAATAGTCCTTTGGCAAATGAGCAAGGAATGGATTCCAGGCCCCTGAGGCAACTATGCACATCAGAAGAATGGGCCTCCAGTTGGGGCCCCAGCTAATCATGCGGTCTTCCCTAGCAGGCAGCCCTGCTTTGAGGGCAGCCAGCTAACACTTGACAAAAGCCAGCTGGGGGAACAGCTCAGCCAAGCCATACCCACACACTGCTACTGAATACATTTTAAAGACCCTATAACCTCTTATTTACTGTCCTTAGTAAAAGAAAGCATCGGTATCGTCCTCCCTCCTTTTAGAATAGGCAATATCATCTTCCCTTGGGAGTTCTTCAAAGACCAATTAATAGGAGCACCCAGCCTGGACGTTATCAACTTGTGTGTGAGTTTTTCGAGATTTGTTTATTTCACATTCAACAACTATTTCCCAAATATTCACTCTATGCAGGGCCCTGTGCTATCCTTAGGGGAAAGTTCAGAAAAGAGTAATAAAAATAATTTTAAAAAGAACAGCTCAGGGAGAAATAATAAAAATAAGAAGTGCTGGGATATATTGTGTTTTCTACTACCTGCTGGGCCTCCTGGCATGCAGTTTACATGATTGTCACATTTGATCCTCAAAACAATCCTTCAAGGTATGTACAGTTGTCCTTGTTTTATAAATAAAGAAGTTGAGGCTCAGAGAAATGAAGGGGCTTGGTGAAACAGACTGTCAAGGTAGGGAAGAGAATTGGCTCAGTAATGGATGGGGAGCCCCTGAAGGCTCCCAGTGAAGAGACCTGGTCAATGTAAAGAAATACGTGGAATGGTGAGAAGATCAGCTAAGAGGTGGAAAACTTAGCCACACTGGCTGGCAGTCCATGCAAAATGTAATGAGGGTTGACCTGCAAATCTAAACAATATGAATATATGCACATATGTTTTAATAAACACAACTACAAGAGAAACTATGAAGAAAAGCTAGGGGGTTTTAATGCAAAAATTCAAACTAATCGTCACTTTTGGGAAGGGTGAGACTGGGGAGAGGGATTCACTAGGAATCTTGGGGTTGAAACAGTATTCAAATGTTCTTTTCTTGAGCTATACATAGAGGCACAGAGATGATCATTATATTCTTTGAAATCTGAATATCAGCATTTCACAAACTCTCTCAATTCATGGTTCCCACGGCATCTCAGCAAATTCTTTAGTCTTGACACAAAACCAAGTACCTAGTAGCTTTGTTTATTAGTTAGATCCAAATAACTTAAAATTAGTAGATTGTGTGCTTTCCCTTGGAAATTAAAATATTCCTTTATGCCCTGTGATTTCACTGTGGGTCCAGGGTACCTCATCTGCACAAGCCTTGGAACCACAACTGTACAACATAATTTATGTTTTTATGAAATGCTTTATCACACACCAGATATTATAATTATATTTAAATATAATAGGAATTTGTTCAATGATGAGGCCAGTGGAGATAGAAAGGAGGCATAAGATCTCCTTGGCTTAGATGTGGGGAGGGAGGAGTCAAAGACTTTATTGGAATCTTGCTTTTCCAATGAATTTGAAAAAACAGAATTTTTTGAAGGAATAAGGTCAAAGAATTTTTTATTGTATTTTGTAAGTAATGGAACATCCATGTTTCCTCATAGGCAAAGAGAATGAGGCCAAGGGAGAGGGAAGCTGAAAAACAGAAAAAACAATTATTGGAGCAAAGTGACAGGATGGCATAGAACCCAGAGTATGAGCAGCAAGATGAGTGTTTTTACCTCAGAGATGAGGAAAAAAGAGAATAAACAAAGGTTAAAAAAGAGAGAAATGGGGGGAGGGACAGAGAGAAAGAGAGATTGAGAGAGGCCCTGTCTATGGCCCCAGGTATCTCAGAAAAACCATAGATAAGCCTAAAGAAGTAAGGTTTGGTTTGAGGTTTTGGGAACAGAGGAAGGACTTGGAAGACCATGATGAAAGATGTCTGAAAATCCACAGGTATTTGAAGAATTGTCCAGCAGCATAAGAGTCACATGGAGTTATCACAACCCTGGCCTGGTGCCTTCAGGCAGCCCAGCTCTGTAGCTGTCTACCAGCAGGGCTCCTCCTGAGCTAAAGGCAGTGTGTACACAAAGACAGGTCTGAGTCTGTGGTCATCTACATGACCCTCTGACCTCAAAGTTGATCCTCTATCATAAGTCTGGGTACCTAAAATCCCCCTAATCCCTCCCTCGAAACAAATTACTTCATCTTTGGGAAGCTTCTACTGCAATTGAATAAGCAACGCAAGAAAGCAACTCTAATAGAACAGGAGGGGCTGGAGAGATTGGGGGTGTTTTAGGGGATGGAGCTGCAGTAGAGAGTTTGAGTTGGAATAGACAGGAAGGGGGCAAGGCCCACTGAGGGTGAGTGGGTAGAAGGTAGCCATGGGGCTCAATGAATATAAGGACAGGTTTGCTTGGAATAGAGTGTGAACATCTCACCTGGCAAATAAATGGAGAGAAATTTGGGCAGTTAGGCTGAACCTGAGGGACCTAACCTGCCAGAATGTGCTCTTGGACTTCACCCAGAAGGCAGTGGGAAACTGAGAGTTCTGAGCAGAACTAGAGCATATCCAAAGTGACATGTTAGGAACAATAAGGCCTTGAGCTGGTGAGAGTGTGGAGAATGGATTGGAGGCAGGGGGAAATTGGAGACAGGAAGACCGATGAGGAGGCTCTTGTAATAATCCAGGCGCGATGTGATGGGATCCTGGACTACACTTGTGGCCGGGAACCAAGGAAACTAGGAAGGATTTTTCCACAGGATTAGGATGATTGGATAGGAGGGTTTAGGAGATGGATGAGATTCAAGCAAGAGGATTTGTTGGAAGTACTTCCAAAATCTGCACTTTATTACTTAATTCCAGATATTTATGACTTCTCTGTTGTCATTATCTAACTCATTTACAATCTGGAAACTCATATCCACTTTATCCATCATACTCTTACTCTATGTGTCTTCACAAAAAGATTAGCTTGACCCTTTACAAACATCTTTATATCATGATAACATGTGATTAATCTTCTAAATCCAAGACTTACAGAGCCCCAGCACTCCCAAATTCAGGCTTGATCAAGAATTACTAGAGAAGCTCAGAACTGGTAACAAAGCATTAACTCAATTTCCCTGGCTGGGGTACAGACTGCACTGTTCCTGTGGGCCAGCTTGGGCAATGTGATATGACAGCTCAAAGTTCTGTTCCTTATTTGGTAGTCATTTCTGTACAAACTCCAACTGTGCTTCCATTATAAAGGAGGACCATGTCCACTGGAAAAGCAGGCATCCTGTCACTAAGCAAATAGTCTGTACTGAGCTTAATTTGTTGACAAATAGAGCCCTTCTTAAAATCTTCCTTTGAGAAGGAATCAAGGCATTTAGATTTCAAGTGTAAATGAAAAAGAACATGTCATGTATAAGAATGTAAGGATGGATTGGGAAATAGATAATACAAATGGTAATGAAAGAGAACTATAGTTTGGATCCAATCTGTGCAAAGGAGCAGAATTCTACTGCCTTTAATATAAGATTTTCTTCTCTGAGCTATGTAAGATAATAGCTAGAGTCACATGGTCATTGCTACCTTTGCCCAAAATACAATCCTTCATTAAGTATGATGCCTATGTTTTTAAAACCAAAGCAGAATTTCTATGTTAAGACCATAAGGCAGCTGAACACCTATGAACAGCAGTGTGCTGAGTTTCCGTTAAGCCACCACACTTATCCCCCAGAATAGAAGCTGGGCTTCCACTCTGTGGAACACCCTGGCAGACCCTTTCAATTCATAGGCCACTTCTCAACCACTGCCTCAACCCATCATTTCTCCTCTCCCTGTCCCTTCCGAATATTCAGTCATCGGCTCTAAGCTCCCATTTCTGTCCTTCCTACCACAGGTCTTAATGTAAAATGTTCCCTTCCAATTTTGGTCTTCAATCTTCTGGATGGCATTGTGATACTCTTTTCTGGCCATGGATTCTATTTTCATGAGAATTTAAATTTATTCTAAATTAAAATAATAATAATGAACTGCTCTTGATTTAAGCATACAGTTCAAGCAAGGCTCAGAGGGAACAATTTATTCATTTAACAAATGTTTGGTGAACACCTACTAAATTGCTGAGATACTGCAGAAAAAGACATATTCCCTCAAGGAGTTCTCAGACTGGAGGTGGCAGAAAATCAACACACAAGCGCACACTAACCACAAGAATCTGTGATGATTTCAATAGGAATTTTCTGCCCTTGGAATTTTGTGTCCAATCCCAAAATAAAACACTTAAAATAAAGTTAATCAAAGGGAGTAGGCAAGAGTAACATCAGTTGTGATTTGAAGATTAGGGATGATTTGTATTCTTATTTGAAATTTCCTTCAGTGATAAAATAATATTTATGCAATAAGTGCAAATACAACTTTGAATATTCAGTCATCAGCTCTAAGCTCCCATTTCTGCTGAGAATAATGCTACGGTGACCTGTGAACCCACTACCCATCTGCCATGTCTGATAGATGAGGCTAGACCAAGAGATTGCCCCAGAACCTGACACAGGAGCTGTGGACACTTGCCTGCATGGACTCAACAGAAAGAACTCAAAAATGAGTGAATGATGAGTTATACACCTTACTTTTTCTGCTCTCCTCTACCTGCCAGTCTCTCTCTTGCTCACTCTCTCTTGAGCAGCACAATCTCTGCTTGTCTAATTTGATGAGTGCAGCAGTGTGTTGGGTATCGGGCAGATCCTTAGGAAATGAAATGCCTCCAAGTGAGACTTCAGGCACTGCCTCTCCTGTGAGAAGTAGACTGTAAAAAGAGCTGGTAGAGGACACAAGGGGAGATAATATTTATGCTGTATGAAGCCTGACTCTCAATGTCATTGAGAGGATCAGGAGATGGACAAGGAAACTCCATCAATTTCTGAGAAAAATACTCACTAAAAAGAGGTATCACAACCCACAAGGAACAGGCATCAAATCTCAGTGCTGCCTTTTGTGCAAGTCTCCCAGGAGATACCCTTAAGGAGGCTGGTTAAAGCCATTAGCACAGGCTAGGTTCCTGACAGCTGTGGTGAATGGGGAGAAGAGTCAGCCAGAGCCTCAGCCCTCACTCCACTTAGAACCATCTGGAGAGGCCAGGGGGGGGTTGACAGAGGCAGCTGTTGTGTAGGGGATGGAGACTGCCTCTCAGGGAGTTCACAGCAGGACACTGCTTGCTTATGGTCAGGGTTTGCTCTGTGGCAACTTCCAAATTAGGAAGCCCAGCTAGCCTGGAAACCTGGGAATGCAACTGGAGAAAAAGGAATGTCCCAAAGAGGGAGCTGAAGGCATCTCCCCATCTGCAAATGAAAGGTTGCAGGCTCTCTCTGCCCACCCCCTTCTTAATAACAGAGTGGACATTTGTTCCCTAAAACTCATTTAGTGTAACTTCTGACAATGAGTATATTTATCTTCATTAAAAGCATCAGGAAAGAACATTTGTCGCTTTATGGCTTCTAACTCCACCCATAGTCTGTGATAGAAGGTGATGCTCTTTGGCTTCTTTCCAACACCAATAACAAATCATGTGCTTGACTTTCACTGAGTGTCAGGGATCCAGGCGCAGGTCATTCTGGCCAATTATTAACATTCATGGGAGAATTTAAAATGAAACCTTGATTCATAAATCCATTATTTGCTGTTTGGTCTTAAAATGTGCTCTTGAGTTTTTCATAGAGGCTCAGAGACAAACAGGTGCTGGTCTCTTGGCTTAAGCTCTGTGGTGACTAATAAGTTAGGAAGAAGGAGCAGGAAGATAGGCCACCATGCTGACTACCCCAAGGCCACATGGGTAAAGGTACATTTTGTTGCCCCCATGTAAGCTATCTCAGAACTCTCAGCTCACCCTCTCTGCCATCCCCCTGGTTCGTTTTGTGAACCACCTGTCTTAGTTCCCAGGCACTGTGAGGGGGTCTATATACAGCAGTCTCCACATCCTGGGGTCCCAGAGAAATGGCTAATTACTCCCCTGAGGTAAGAAGTATAACATGTCTAAAGAACCTGGGGGATCTTCTCTGGCTCCTGGGATCCACCACACGAGTTGACCCTAGCCAGACTGTTTTCCAGCCCATATTTCCTTCATTGATTGACCTGCTGCACACCCACACACCAGGTCCCTACTCCATGTAGTACAGCTATTTAGACTAGGACAGAAAATGACAGGCAGGGCAAAGTAGGATAGAAGGAATAAGAAATGGCTAGAAAAGAGACATGGAAGAAGAACAAGGGAAATAGATTTTAATTCAGAAGTTCCACATATTTTTCCAGGCCTAAGTCAGTCTTTCTTCCAGCCTTGTTATTCCTAAATTCCTGGGAAATCTATAAATCTACCTACACACCATTAATTAACCTCTCAATAAGTATATTAGGCAAAGAGAGGTTTGAAATCTTGAGGGACCTATAATTTAGGGGACTTGATGGCACTTTGTGTTGATCTGATAATAAAGACCACATTGGCCCAAGGAAAGGAAGTTGACCAGACCACAGAATCTGTCTCTAGAGCACCAGATGGGTATCATTTCCTACATAATACATTTCCATACCCACCCCTTACCAAGTTTCCTATAGAAGAAGGGCCAGGAACCCCCAAACTGTGTTGAGATTATCTCCATTCTCCCTTGAATATGTATCTACTTTCCTAAAGATATCTCTCTCCATGTCTCTGACGGGCACTTTCTGCACTCACTCCTGTGATCCTGAATCAAGTTTTCTCTTCTCTCCTGGAACTCCTGAGATGCTTCTTTGGAGATACCTCTTCTCCCACAACACAGAGGACAAGGGTCAGAGTCCCAGAGCATTACCCTTATCCCCCTCAACAAATAATACTTGGAGGGAATCTTAGAATGAAAAGATGGTAGGGCTGGTCTGGGGCAAAGGTCAAATTGTTTTCTGGGCCTTTTATTAATGAATTCATAACTCCTTTCAACAAAGAAATATTCATTGCACATTTATTAAGTGCCAGACCCAGTGGTGTAGAAGCTGACAGAGTATCGCATGGTGTTGATTGTCCAGTGTCCTGGAAACAGAGGTGATTGCTCTCCACTGTGGTGAGGGATCATATGGGTGGTACTCCAAGCACTGTGGTGCATACAGACATGGAAGAATGAATAGGAGTTGGCCAGGCAGCCTGCTGGTTTTAGGGGCAGCTAGGACATGCTGGTGATGGTGTTCCAAGCCGAGGGAACAGCAAGCTCAAAGCACCCTTCTGCAGGCAGGAGTAAGTGTGAGGGATTCTGAGAACTCCAAGAGGCTGGATCAGCAGCACATTGGGTGTGATGTTGCAGATGTGGAAATACACGCCCAGAGAGAGCTAAGGGGTTGATCATGGGAACTTCAAAGCAATGTCTGGGAGTTCAGGGCTGAGTTTGAGTGTCTTGGAGAACTACTGCAGGTTTACATGGGGTAGCAACATGATTAGATTTGTACCTGAAAATGCCCCTTCTGGCTGCAGAATGGAGACTGAGTTGGAGGAAGGAGAGGATAGCAGACTGAATAAGAGGGCCCTCCAACAATCCAGCCAGACAGCAAATATGCTCTAGGCAGTGGCCCTTGGTGCTCACCCTGACCCTATTGCTTGTGTCCAGTTGGCCTCCCAGGTGCTCTCTGCCAGGGCATCATTCCCACTGTTAGGCTTTTGGTCAAATGTTCTCCAACTCCCTCTGGGCCCAGTCAGAGCTGAGAGCTTCAAACAGAGGAGAGGAAGAGAGAGACCAGGGCATAGCAGCAGAGAGAACATAGCAGTTTCCACAAGGGCTATGTTCTTGTCCTATTCTTTGTAGGCCACCAGGAAGGTACTGGCAGACAGGCCCATGGACTAGGGCCTAGAGAAACTCTTGCCACTTGTTCTTAATTTCCAGAATGGCTTAATGAATTGCCATTCTTATCTCAGGAAATAAGTTGGAAATTTTGCAGACACACCATGCCCAGGACGGCAGGGCAGCCCTGGCTGTGTCTGAGAGGGCTGTTGTCTGATCCTGATGACCAGGTCACCGTCGAGTCTCCCGGTGGACACAGGCACTCCCTGGCTATGGCACTGAGGGCAGGTCATGGAGCTTGGAGGCGTTCTGTCTAACAGATTTGTTTTCCTGTTTCAGATTCTGAAGGAGGAAACCGTTTTTCTCTCCTGGCTCTATCAACTGTCCTACCTGGACCCAAGCCCACAGCTTTCCCTCTCTGGTCCCACCCTCAGATAGGCTACCTGCCATCCCACCCTGACATCTGGCTGTGCAGCAGGAATGGTGTGCCCTGGCTGCCACAGGTCAGGACAGAAACGCCTCAGCAGGGAGGCAGTGGAGGGGGCCAGCTTTCCTGGCTTCAGCTCTGCTGTGTCAGCTTTGAGCCATTTCCTTCCTTTTACAGTCTGTTCACCTACAGGACTTGGCTAGAAGATAATTTCTTTACATAATGAAGATTCAGGTGATAGAGACGAGAGACCAGCCTTGGGATCCAAATGATGTGTTGACTCCAGGAGCCCTGCTACTTTGTGGGCAGCTGCTTTGTGTGTTGGGGGTGGGGATACTGGGTTTTAACTGTGGGGGGAGGGGCTTTTTATTTTTTATTTTGAATCAGGCTCTTACTAAATGGCCCAAGCTGATTTTGAACTTGGAATCCTCCTGCCTCAGACTCCTGAGTTACTAAGATTACAGGTGTGTTCCACTGCACCTAGCTGTATGCAGCTTCTAACGAGAGCCTTTGGAGCATCCTCTCTGGCTCCTGAGCAGCCAAATCAGTGACTCCAAGAATAGGCACCAATTCTGCCAAGGAAAGCTGGCTGAGATTCTAGAGGACAACACCCAGCTGCTACCATTTCTGGAAGGAGCCGGTAAGAGCACTGTAACCCTCAAAGCCAACAGGCACATGAGAACCCAAGGCTTTCATTGAATTCTTAGGGCTTTGCCTTATCTTTGACTTGCACTTTTCACGCTGACTTAGGTAGGGTAAAATGCTCTGTAATCTAACCTTAAACCATACACAGGCTGAATCGGCCCAGAAGATCATTGAGAAAGAGAGGGTGACATGGACTTGAAAGTCACGGGTCACATAGAGTTAGGAGGGCTGAGCCTCTTGGAGTCTGTGCATGGATAATTTCAATCTGTGACAAAATACAATTCTTTTGCCTCCTTTGAATCTCCACAGAGTAGATGTGCAGGCAGGTATTATTCACTACTTATTTACTTTGTCACCAAGCAGACATTCACAGGGCACTAATTCCATGCCCTGAAAAGATGACGCATGGGACTGTTCCCCAAAGGGCATGGGACTGTTCCCCAAAGAGCTCACCTTGAGGCTCCAGCCTTTGAATCTTACGGTGAAGGACTTGCTGAGCTTTGCTTCCCATGCAAAACCCCCAGGCAATTTATCTCATAACTGAGGTTAACCTCAATAAATTGTTCCAATGACCCTCTCAGAGAGAACAAGGGTTTATGATAGAATTGGATGACAGAAGGTGAATCTTTTTGTAATGTGTTGACAGCAAGCTTCTTCTGAAATCTTTTTCACAGAAGTTCAAGTTCCCACTACCTACTCACCATCATGTCACTTGACACAGGATAATTAACAGGTCTAATTAGGTGTAAGTTTTGGCTCTTACTTCTTTCAATCTCAGGACAGTCGTTATTGCTCTGTGCCTCAGCTTCCCCAATGGGAGATCACACATAAGAAGAACAAACCCCCAAGAGAGTAAAACTAAAATTATGTGTCATAATGGCAAGATATTAAGCACTAGTAGTATGATAATGTGAGAGAATCTGGTATAAACTTAATAATAACTGCTATAGGACAATCAAGTTATAGTATAGAGCTCCCAGTCAAATAATAAATGCTGAATATTGGTTTCTAATTTTCTTTAAAGCTGCTCAGTAAATTCGCCTTAGATGTTTGATGATTACTAGCTTTCCTTTATTGAGTTCCATGGATTGCATTCTCATTGCAGCAGGTGGAGTTTAAGATACAGGCTGTTTCGAGGGTAATTTGGGGGGGAATTTTTACAAATCAAAGCTTGTTGAAGCAAAGGAACAAAAGCAGAAGTAGCAAGAGGGAGAAGGCGAGCTCCAGTGCAGCACATGATGGTCTCAGGAGACCACATGGGCTCTGGAGCTGGAATGGCTCTTCAGAGTCATCCCACATTGTGCCTTGATGGTGAGGACCTCATAACCCTGCACTGATTTATTGTTTTATCACATATTTGTTCTATTTTACCTCCAACTGAAGAAACAGGCATTGAGCTACAGTGAACTTGCCCATCATTGGAAAACAGGGTGAGACTCAAAACCTAGGCTTCTAATACCCTGTTTCATGTGATGTGGTGAGGAGGAGATGGTAGTTAGGATGAATGAATACAAGAGGTCTATGTGACCCAAGACTGTGTCTGCCAGAGTGCCTTAATCCATCATTTTATCCACTCATTTAGTCAACAAATATATCATAGAGGCTTACTGCTCTACAGGAACTGGTGGTTAAAAAAAAAAAATGTATCAGGCTCCATCTTTGTCCTCCATGAGCTCACATTTTCCAAACTCATTTTTCTCCAAAGTTTATTTAGAGGATTTACAAAATCAATGAGTACTTCTCTTCCTTTAATAAGGCTAAGACAGTAGCTCAGGAGTGGCCTGAGGGTCTGCACCAGTAATGTGATGCTATGAGCGATGAGCCATTTTGAACAACAAAGGTCTACTGTCTACTCTGGTCTCTTTAAGTCAATCCCATGACATACTCTCTTCTTGGACATGTCTGGTGAATCCTTCCAAGGAGACCCATGCTTTAAGAAATGACAGCATTTAATGAATAACCATCTGCTGCCAGTACTTCGGAGAAGCCATCTGGGACGAAGCAGTTTCTTAGAAGCCCCACTAGGGCTTTCTGCGCCCTTTCTGTAGTTTCTGTAATGGTGCTATATGTCCCTGCTTCCATTTTAGCTGTCAGGAGAGGTGGCTATTTGGTTTTCTGTCTGTGAAAAGTATTTCGTTCTGGAAAATCATACTTGTTCCTGTGAACTCCAATTCCTGACAGGAACTGGACAAGTAGCTGACCACTGAATTTGCTCAAGATAGCAGGATTGGGATGAGCGCGTATCCCAATGGAATCCATTCATTCTGCTGGGCCAAAGTCAATAGAAAAATGAGAAAAAATTTCCCAAATTAGTGCATAGCTCCTTCCCAATGCTGTTGATGTAACTACCAAGCACTGTGTTTAAATATAGTTTCTTTTTTTTTCAGTTCAACAATTACTACTGATGCTACCAAATTATAGTTTGTGTACACACATATTTTTTTCCACACGTGTTGGTGTCAAACATGTCACTAACCTAACATTTGGTGTGTCTCCCAGCATAATTGGGGCTCTTCTCTGGGAGAATACAGAGTGCTAGAGAATGGTTGATGTTAATTCAGGGGTTGCATTTGCTTTTGTTTCAGTAAGGAAATAGGCTGCTATAGTAACACAGTTTTAGGGTCCTATCTACTGGGGAAAGTAGAAAATTGCCTCATGTGGATAACTCCACCCAGTAATTATTAACAGAACTTCAGGTATTGAAACTTACCATTTCTGTGGTTTATATTAATGACTACTGTAAGTTAAAAAATTAAAACATATTTCGCTTTTTCTCTGCCAAAGAAAGCAAGCAGCAACAGGAAAGACCAAACTAAGAAGATAATTTATTTCAGATTCTTTAAATAGGGGAAACAAGCTTTCACATTCATGGCCCAGAACCTTAAGAAACAAGACTTAACAAATATAAAGACCTCAAATTTAATTACACTGCACACACAAGAGAAATAAAGCAGAGAGGGGTCTGACCTCAGGGAGTGGAGCAGGGGCAGGAGGACATAGATAAGAAATAACTCGACAAATAAGTTCATTAAATAAGTTCCAATCCTGATTAAGACTGTAAAGGAAATAACAGGAAATGTGCAAAGAATAATACAGGGCACCACCTACTTTGTAAAATGTGGCTAGCATGGACCTCCCTGAGAAAGTGACATTTAAGCTGAGATCTCTAGGATGAGAAGGAGCATGAAAGGCGTGTTCTCTTTCTCTTTTAACCAAGTCCATGGTCACAAAAGTGTCACAAAACGTCCTGGCCAACCTGATGTCCCACCTACTTCTCAGTGCCAGAAAACTGACATTTAAGGGCTTGCACAAGAGATTTCTTTACCCCAAATGCTGTGAGATAAGGTCATCACATCTTCAGAGGAAGAAAACTGTTCAGGAGGTTAGGAAATGTGGCCAAGGTGGCACAGAGAGAATAACAGGCTTGAGGGAAGGGTGCTGTGTCAGGAAAATACAAGTATTGGCTGCTTTTACTTTTCCAAATGACTCATATCATTTTTTTTTATTAGTGTCTATTTTGGACGCACTACCTGAGGAGACAGAATTTTAAAGGTATCTTAGAGCATCCAGATAACATTGAGCTTGCCTTGGCAGCTGATCTTGTGCTTCCAGTTTTGTCTCATGTCTCTCCCACTCTTTATTCCTAGGCTCTGCAGCACTGATATTGGTGCCTGGGGCCAGGAAGCAGGGGAAGGACTTACCCGAGTGTCTTTCTATGTGTTGACTGCAGCTACTTGTCTTGGCTCAGTTCTCTTCTCTGTTGGTTGATCCATGGAAGATGTGCTGCCTGTGGTCAGAGGTGGGTCATTTTCTGGGTTCACAGACTGGTTCTTGGGCTAGTGGTGGTAGAGGGGGATCTCCCTGGAGCACCTTCATCATCCTCACTGCACATGTGAAGTTCATTTCTCTGTCTATTCCACCGTGGTTTCTTTACCTCAATGGATGGACTTTTCAGTGGCCATATCTAGTCACCCACCTAGGTCTCAGCTACTTTCTACACGATCTCCTTGACTGATTGATTCATTCTAGGAAAATTACTATTTTTTCCCCATGTTGACTTGTAGGGAGTTAGAATGTCTCCTTCGGTCCCAACGGACCTCCCACTCACTTTCTTTCAGTCTCCTTTCACCCATATCTCTGGATCACTGGGCATACCTGCCAGTTCAATGACTCCGTGCTGAACCTGACCAGTCACTAACTAACTTAGGAGGGTGAGGGTGTGAAGGTGTGGGGTAGGGGCTCAGGAACTCTTGATTGAATGGAATGGGAGGAAAAAGTCCCCTGCCATGTGACTCTCTTTTCTTTCCTGTAGCCTCCTTAATAAAGACGGTAGAGAAATTATAATAAAGGTTTTATTAGTTTATTCCCTCTTAGAAATCCTGCTCTTAGCTGTGAGCAGCTGTCTGTCCAGCCTTGCACTGGGTTGAGTTGAGGGGGCGGCCAACTCTACTTCATATTTCAGGATTCGAACCAAGCCTCTGTGGCTCAAAAGCTCATTTTCTTTTCTGCACATGGGCTACTTTCACTGCATACCACACGCTCTGAATGTTTGCATTCCACTAAGATTCGTATGTTGAAGCCTAATCGCTGCTGTGATGATAATAGAGATTTTTGGAAATGAGTAGGTTATGAGGGTTCAGTCTTCCTGATTTTGATTAGTTCCCTTATAAAAGATGTCTCAGAGAGTTGCCTTACGCCTTCCACTGTGTGAGGACACTACAAGAAGATGCCATTGAAGAACAAAGAAACAGGGTCTCACCAGATATTGAATCTGCTGGGGACTTTCTAGTCTCCAGAACCGTGAGAAATAAATTTCTAGCATTCACAAGCTACCTGGTCTACAGTATTTTAAATAAGAGATTGAACAAACAAAAACACCATATTTTAGAGTTTTAACATGCTTTGGGTAAAAGAATTCCAGGCTAAAAGAGAATACATGTGTGTGTGTGTATGTGTGTGTGTGTGTGTGTGTGTGGTAGCATGGGACAGGAGAGATAAGTGGATATATTTTAAGATCCTTGTGCAAGATCTAGGTAGAAGAAATCAAATAGGGTACATTTGAGGGAGCTGAAGTTAAAATATCTAAATTTATGAAACAATCACAGTGTACTTCACCGATCATTTCCTCAAGAAACTGCATGCTCTGGTCACATCATATTTAGCTGGCCCTCACTGAATGGTAGTATATAGATTCTTCTTACATGCCTGTAGGGCTTACAGCAAGGAAGCAGAGACCAATACATCCCTACAGCAGAAATGAAGCTGCCAGGACTTGAAACTGTATCAAAGTGGACTGTATCTGACATGCAGAAATCAAACCAACACACCAGTCATAGACTAGAGGCTGATTCTGGGAGCAGGACTAGGGAAGGGAGACGGGGAAAAGAGGAGACAGACACCAGGTGGAGGGGCTGCCACCAGCAGGAATGTGATCATTGTTCTATTTCAAGTGAGGGATCCATTTAATTGCTCTACTCCTAGTCATGAAATATTTCTTTCTCTAAGACACCCAGCTCCCTATTATCCACATTTAATTAATGTACTCAGATTCCTTTAAAATTATTATTATTATTATTATTATTTGGTACTGGAGATTGAACTCAGGGGCACTCGACCACTGAGCCACATCCCCAACCCTATTTTGTGTTTTATGTAGAGACAGGGTCTCACTGAATTGCTTAGTGCCTTGCTGTTGCTGAGGCTGGCTTTTCAAATTATTTTTACAGGCTGTTTAAACTCTGAGTAGCTGCTTGTAACTAAACTAGTCAGCTGATGAGACCAAGTTGTGTTATCTGAGTAAGGGCATCTTGAGTTGGGGTGTGGCCCAAGTTTGGATCTACTTGATTAGTAACATTTTAAAGCATT
The DNA here is from genome assembly GCA_004024805.1 of Geosciurus inauris. Lineage (NCBI taxonomy): Eukaryota > Metazoa > Chordata > Mammalia > Rodentia > Sciuridae > Geosciurus > Geosciurus inauris. The sequence continues at coordinate 90,742 of PVHX01000514.1, forward strand.
CTGGCTGCACATTACCAGGAAGTTCAGAGACCCATTTCACTCTATTTGAGTAAGACTATATCTTGAATATATGGCCATCTAATTCAACTACTTAGAAAAGTCTTTTCCAAATATTTTTGTTTAGCTTTCTTTCTTTTAATTTTTCACTTATTACTTATGAACATTCAGTGATAACTGTATAACTAGGTACTTTTCTATTGCCAAAAGGAAAGACTATTTTATGTGACACTCTGCCTTCAAGAGGCAGGGAAATAAGATTATATATATATGTGTGTATATACATATACACATACATATATATACATATATATGTATATATATATGTGTGTGTGTATTGTTTAAGCTGCTTATGGTCTTACATGTGAGACCATAAGTGACTTAAAAAATGAAGAATTGTGAGAATTGAGTAGTCTTTCTAAAATGATGATGATGATGATAATGATAATGATGATTGACTGCTCAGCATTTATCATGTGCAGGACACTGTGCTAAGTGTTTTACATGATGAGCAGGATTCAAACATGCAAGGTAGGGTACTATTTATTCAGCAGGTGGATCAGCCAGAGCAAAATCACAGAAGGGAAGGCTCTGTATGTGCAAACAGAAAAGTATGGCCAGGATGTATGATACATGAAAGAGAGCAGGGATAAAAAGGCAAAAAAAAAAAAAAAAAAAAAAAGCTAAGGGCATGTTTTAGAAGATCTTCATTCCACAAATGGTGAGGAGCTATGGATTTTGAATGATTTCCGTAATAGCTCCTACCCTTTCTGATAGAATTTATTATTTCTTCTCTTGTGCACATTGCAGTCTCTACAGGTTTGTAGAAGCACTGTAGCCCGTATATGTTTCCAAGTGTGCACTTCTGCTTGATTATAGAACCTGGAACACAATAGGCTCTTATGTTGATTGAAAGAGTCATCATTGCCCTTAGCACAATCTGGCTGCAGTGAATAGGATGCAGAGAGGGAGAGGCAGCCCAAGGGCCCAGAGACCAACAATGAGGCACAATGTAGTAAAAGAATGGCCAGAAATGGGCCTAAGATAAACTGAGAGAAGGAAGCTCATGAGAAACAATATGGAAGTCAGTGTTGGTCAAACAATGCAACCATAATTTGATGTGCGTAGGGGGTAAGATAGAATGAAGGTGGGGTCAAACCATTCTAAAAAGCCCCCAGGGGACATATCGCCAAGGAAGGCAGGAAGAATCCCACTAAAGGGGAAGGGTAGACAGAACTAACCAAGAAAATTTATATCTCATTCAGCTGCTCCTTCTCCCTGGAATTCCTACTCACTCCTACCTTAAGTATCAAATAAATCACCCCCATTCTTGATTAGCATCTTAAAAGCCTATGCAGCCTACATGTCCATCAGCCTCAAGTCTCTGTATTTAGGCATGTGCTCTCCCTCTACTCAACCTTCAGAGCTTTGACATCTCTCATTTGGCATGTTCTGTTTTACCTTACACTTATTTATTGTTTTCCTTCCCAAATAGACTTCCCCTGCTATGTGTTCATACAGTTTTATTCATTTGAGTGGAATAAAGGTCCTGATTTCAGAGTTTTATCTTAAGATTCAAAGGAAGAAGAGAATGAAGTCAACAGCGGTTATTTGCCAAAGGTTTTTGCCTGAACACTCAGAAGCATGGAGCTGCCATTGACTAAGAGAGGGGAGACTGAGGGAAGAATATGATTGGTAGGAAAGATCAGGAGGTTAGACTTAGACTTAATATTGTTTGACATGTCTACTAGACAATCTAGTGGATATGTTGAGTGAGCAGTTTGACATACACATTCAGGATTTAGGAGTGAGTTAGAGATTAAAGGTGTTCATTTGGGAACACAAATGACTTAAAATCTGGAGACTGGATGAAGTTATCAATGGACTCAGTGTGACTAGAAAAGAGAAGTCATCCAAAGACTGAACTCTGGGATATTATAGAGTTTGGAAAAAATAGCAAATGAGACTGAGAAGTAGCTAATGAGGCAAAGGAAAACAAAGAGCATGTGGTATCCTAGCTACCAAAAGAAATAAAGACTTCCAGGAGAAGGGGATGATCTGTTTTATCTGCTAGTTCAAGTAAGGTGATGACTGGATTGAATGAGTAACGTGGAAGTCATTGGCGACTTCTAGAGGAGTGCTTTTGGTGGAATGGTGAGGACAATGGTTTGATTAGAGTGGGTATAATAAAGAAATAAGGGAGAGGAACTGGAGGCAGAAACAGAAGTTTTCTGTAAGAAAGAAAAAACAGATATGGGCAGTAGGTGTATGAGAAGAGAAATTGAGATTTTTTTTGAGATAGGAAAAATATCGGCATATTTATACTGATAGAAGCAAACCAGAAAAATAAAGAAGAAAAATCAGTACAGGAGAGAGGAGAATTACTGGATGTATGCCCTTGAATAGTGAAAAGAATCAGAGATAGTACACAAGTGGAGGGATTGACCCTATAGGCCCAGAGGGTTCATCCATAGTACTAGCAGACAAGATGGAGGGTAGCTGATGGTGCAGATGGTAAATAGGTGCAGAATGAAAGTCTGTGGAAGTTCTCTGATGTCACTTTAATTTTCAAGGAAGAATGGGGAAAACTGGGTGCCAAACAGAGAGAAAACTGAAACTAGAAGAGTAAGTTTTTGTGTTGATGCTGCAGCCAGTGTAGGGAGCACTGGAGTTGATCCGATTCTTTCCTGGCTTGGAGTTGAAGAGCTACAAAGGGTCAGAGATAAGATTATGGGCCTACACAAGGTACTGGTAGGTTTACATAAAGCCTGTACTCTCAAAGGGCATCATGGGAAGGTTGGACTAGAAAACATTCTGCTGGTGGCCCAGGATGAATCTGCGTAAAAATTTAATCTATTTCTGCCTAGGCTCTGAGTAAATAAAAGCCCCCTGGAAAAAAAAAAATGGAATACCTAGGATTAAGTTCCTGAAAAATTAGTGGTTCAAATATATGCTACTCCCATGGTCAAGGAACTCCAAACCTAAAGCCAGTGATGCCAATGGGGTACCTATAAAAGAAAATGAAAAAAACTGGAGGGCTGCTCCTGCAAACCAAGGCTATAGGATATCCATGCAGAAAAACAAGCTCCACTAAGGATGAACTAATGGGAAAATGTTACGTAATATAAAAGGTTAAAAAAATCAATGTGAGTAAAAATAAGCAGACCCAGATAGTAGGAGGATTGGAGGTCCACATACTTCAGATAATAGAACAGTCTGCTAAAGACTCTGAAATAGGTGTATTTTAATAATTAAGGTTATAAAAGAAGGGATCAGAGCATAAGAAAATAAAAGTACAATGAAAATAGAATTTCTACAAGTAAAATAAAAAGCCAATTAATATTAAAAATTTAGTGACCAAATAAAACAGCAGATTAGATATAGATGAAGGAAGAATCAGCAAATTAGAAAATCTATGTGAAGAGTTATCTAGAATTAACACGGGGGCGGGGAAGGATTGAAACTAATAAATAATCATTAAAAGCATGGAGGAACATATAAAATGTCAAATCTATGCCTAATAGGAATTTCACCAGAGGAAAAGTAAAAGGAATGGTGGAGAGTTAATATTTTAAAAAACAAATGATTAGGAATTTCCACAATTGTTGACATATCCAGAGACAAAAATACAATGAACCTCAGGAGGTAAAATAAATGCAAATTATCACCCAAATGCTCTAGAATGGAAATGAAGAACACTCCTAAGAAAAAGATAGTCTTAAAAACTATCCAAGATAAGAGCCCATTTATCTCAAAAGGAATATTTAGACTTATAATACACTTCTCAACAACCATAAATAAAGACTAGATGAAAATGAGGTAATACATGAACCCACTGAGCACAAATTAAAATCATACTAGAATTATACATCTAGGTAAATTATTCAAGAGTGAGCACTAAATATAGATGTTTTCAGACAAACCTGAGAAAGTTTTAGAATACAGCTGAAAAACTACTGAATTATATATTCTAGAAAGAAGATGTAGGGTAAAAGATGCAATGGTGTCTATTTTATTCTTTTTTAAAATCAAAAGTAAAATAAACAGCAAAAATCATTTATGTACCTTTATCTAAAGAATAATAGCTTCTGGCTGCTGGATGTATCTCAGATATTCTCTAAAGAATTAAGTCAGATTTGAATTAGTTCTAAGTATAGTTTTCTTATTTCACACAAGGATTTGTCTCAATCAAAGGTCTTGAGATCTGTTCTTCAAAAAAAAAAATGGAAATGAAGAAGAAAAGCAGAACCTGGCACTAGTTCCCTAGACAATTACTCTGTGGTCAAAGTTTGCAAGTCTCAAAACTTTAGAAAAATATGCTTCCAGAGGCTACCCCTGGCTGAAAACCAAAGACTGTTACCCAAAAATTATTGAAATTCTCTATGAGTAGGTGATTCATCCATTTAGGAGGCAGCCAAAGACTATGGAGACCTTTCTAAAATAGATGAATAAGTTTAAAAGAATGCTGAGCCTCTGGTTCACATATTTTATTTCTCTGACTAGATACTTCTGTAGGGGTAGAGGGAAAGGCCTTTACGGGATAGTAAAAGTTTGTAAACATGTGAAATTAATGAGACATTTCTAAGGGAAATGTAAGAGAAGAATTTTTGTGTGGAAAATGGGAAGAGGTGCTGTTAAAATGATGGATGCTGGGAAATCAATGTTTTAAAACCTGTAAGGAATGAAAGGGTACCAAAAAAGAGAACAAGACTGTACTGAGAGATGAAGTGTGGCAATAAAAATCTCTATTTGGGAAAGGGGCTTTCCAAGAAGAAAGTCTATAATTCTATCATTTGGCAAAATTTGGAGCCCTCTTTTGTGTTGCCAGGAAAGATGCTTAAATCATGATTTTTATAGTTTCCTTCAATGGAACTTCAGGAAAATGGCCAAATATGTACAATTGAATATGAATCCAAATCTGAAAGAGTGAATTATGTGCTGTATTGGGTCTTGAATCCTCAATTTGGCTTCTTCCTTAAGCTCTTGGGTCATTGTTCATCCAGAGAAGATTTATTGAGCCTGACTGTGCTAGGCAGTGTGCAAGATGAACAGCATTCCTACTTCATTTTTCTGGGTCATCATTCTCCTGGGCAATTATTTTATGACTATTCTCTCTTCAACCTTCTAATATTTCATCCACCCTTCTCTCTCAGCTCCACTTCATCTCTCTGAACAAAAAGGATGTTAACAGAAGAACTTTCACAGGTTCTACTGACTTTATCTCACATCCCTACTTGTCTCAACCTCTGGTTACAATGAATTAACTGGACTCCTACTTGGAGAAAACTCCTCCAGAGTATCCCGTTTCCTCTTATCCACTCATCCAAGATACGGCTCTTGGAATTCCCCTCTCTCTTGCCTCATTTCCAACATTACTCAAATGCATCCCTAATTCCACATAGAACTCTAGTCCCATTTCTCTGCTGTTCTTTGATTGACGATGATGATGATGATGATGATGATGGTGATAATGATGATGATAAGCTTTAGCAAAGAGTTGTCTGTATTTATAGCTACCACTTCCTCTTTCCCATTCTTCCTTGGAAACTTCTATTCAAGCTTTCATACCCATAATTCTACCAGAACAACTCTTGCCAAAATCACCAAAACCTTCATGCTGCTAAATTCCATTTTCATTATTTGACACAGTTGATCTCTCTTTTCTTTTGAAACAATTTCTTCACTTACCCTTCAGTTACCACATTTCTTGGCTCTCTTCTCTTCCTAGCTCAGTAAGTGTACCTTCTCAGTGCCTTTGCTTCCCAAGTTTCCTCTTCATGTTCTAGCTACTGAAATGCCTGAGGACTCAGTCCTAGAAACTTTTCTCTGTCTACACACCCTTCCTTGATTCTCATACCATCCCATGCCTTTAAATACCACCTCTCCATTGATAACTTCCAGGTTTTCAAATCCTCCCCACCTTTTCTCCTGCATTCCAAACTTTGTCTAGTTGTTCACTGGATTTCTCCCTTTGAGAATACAAAATGAACATAAAACTTTTTGTTTCCAAATACCAACTCTTTGTTCTCACCTTCAAAATCAATCTGTTTCTCCTCCAGTCCTCCTCACCTCACTTAGCTGTAGCTTCTTTCTATTTGTTGTTTAGGTCAAACATGTTGGTCATTTTTGACTCTTGCCCACTTCTCAATCCATTTTCGATTTGTCAGCAAGTCATTTTGGTTTTACCTTCTAAGTATATCCTAAATCTGATAACTTCTTAGCACTCTGGTACTACTAATATATTCAAAATGACCGTCATCCTTTGCCTGGACTTCTTTTCTTTTTAATATTTTTTTTTTAGTTGTAGATGGACACAATATCTTTATTTTTATGTGGTGCTGAGGATCGAACCCAGTGCCTTACGCATGCGAGGCAAGCGCTCTACCACTGAGCTACAATCCCAGCCCCTTGCCTGGACTTCTTATTGGTCCTCCCCGCACACTTGCATCCTGCAGTTGATTCTCCATAGGAGTCATCCTTCCGAAATGTCAATTAGATCAGTTTCCTTTTTTGCTTTAAAATTTCCATAACTTTCATCTTATTTTGATAAAATAGTAAGTCTTTATAAAGGTCCTGCATGTCCTGCCTTGTAATGGGGAAGTTGTATCTCTGACCTCATCTTTTCCTCCCTTCCTTCCTTTCCCTCTACTCTAGCCATGGTGACCTCATTACACTCCCACCTCTGCCTTTGCATCCTGTGTTCTTTCTGCCTGACTGCTCTTCCCCAGATACATGCACTGCTGGCTCCTTCCTTCACTCTTGGTCTTTCCTTAAACATCACCCCATCCAAAACTCCTTTGTAGACCAACCCTATATGATGGCACCCACTCTCTATCACTCACCTTCCTGTATTCGTATGTCCTGAGGACACAGAGTTTTCTCAGAATTTCAAAATAGAGTTTACTCTTGATTAATGGAAAATTTGAAATAATTGAGGGTTCATTGGTTGGAGATTCTTGATAATTCAGGGTACGTGTGAGTCAGCCTTCAATCACTGTGACTATTAAGAACATCTGAGAAGGGGCTGGGATTGTAGCTCAATGGTAGAGCGCTTGCCTCGCATGCGTGAGGCCCTGGGTTCGATCCTCAGCACCACATACAAAGCAATAAAATAAAGACATTGTGTCCATCTACAAGTAAAAAAATATTTAAAAAAAAAAAAGAACATCTGAGAAAAGGAAAAGTTTATTTTGGGCTTTCAGTTTCAGAGGTTTAGTCTGTGGTCGGTTAACCCCATTGCTCTGGCAATAAAGGTGAAATAGGAAGTGTTGGTGGAAAAGCATGGAGTAGAAGTGCTGCCCCACTCAGGGCAGGAAGCGGAGAGAGCAAGCAAGGAGTCAAGGACAAAAAATACAATCCCCAAGGGCACACTCCCAGTGTCTATTTTCTCCAGTTATGCCCCATCTGCTTACTGGACCCAGTAAGTCCATTCAAATTTTAATCCATAAATGGATTAATCCACTGATTAGGTCACAGTTCTTATAATCTCATCATGTTACCTCTGAACATTCCTACATTGTCTATCATATGAGCTTGTGGGGGGACATGTCATATCCAAACCATCAAACCATCACAGGGTGTAAAAATGATTTAAGTAATTTTGCATTATTTACTCCCCCCCCCCTTAAATAAGTGCAAACAAGATGGAAGGTACTGTTGTGTGTGGTAAAGAGGAAACTAGATTGAGCTTTAGGTGAGTTGGATTCTAGTCTCAAGCCCACTACTCGACACTGTGTGCCACTGTCTTGGCTTACCTCACCCTGCTCACCTCCTTGGGGTGAGCTCTCCTTGCCACTCAGTTCCTTCCTCATAAAATGAGGATGTTTAATAGGGCCATCCCTGAAAAAATCAACCCAGTGAGAAACTTTTCTGAATTGGTACCACTTAAAATGAACTGTTACATTTCATCAATTAACATATGTAAAATAGTTACCTTGATCAAGGCACTATGTTAATGATAATGTGAAATAAAAAAGTACTCCCTGCTTTTAGTAGGGGAGAGAATAACGTACATATTAGTATCAAAATAAGTAACGGGACCCAGTGGCACACACCTGTATTCCCAGTGACTCAGAAGGCTGAGGCAGGAGGATTGTAATTTCAAGGCCAGCCTTAGCAATTTAGTAAGTACCTGTCTCAAAATAAAATATAAAAATAAGGGCTGGGGGTATAGCTCAGTGGTAAAGCACCCTTAGGTTCAAACCCAGTACCTAAAAAAAAAATAAGCACAAAGAAAGAAATAATTAAAACAAGTATATTTTAAAGAGAGAACATAGTACAGTTAGTTTTACATATTACACTCATCTTCAAATGAGGAATCTAAGATGAGGTTCAGCAAAGTGAAGTGATTTATTCAAGAATACACACTTAATAGTGGTAGAGTTGGGGCTTTCCAAAGAAGTCAAATACATTTATCTACAAGGATAAAATTAAATTAATTTTCTCAACATTAGTCCCTTTAAAAACTGAGTATGAGTTATAAATCTGGGTGCTTCTTTCCTATTTTGATAACCCTTGAGAAGCCGTGTCAGAGGGCTCATTGGGAGATGTGCTTGTGTTTTTGCAGCTTGATAGTCTATCTATACCAATATGTAAAAGAAGTCAGATTTAAATGCCTAAAGATGAATAGCCTGTCCACCTGTGTACACAGTCCAATGTTTGGACAGGATGAGCAATGATTAATTAAAATCAATAACTAAAGATGAAGCCCACCACCCTTCCACCCATCCCATAAGAAGAGACAAATTGAGATCATAAAATTCACAAAGGACACCTGAAAATATCCATAAAAATTGTCATAGTTAGTGCCTGGGTCAACACAATTCACCTTTGGTTTAACTTACAAAAATCCTATGAGCAGAAAGCCACAGGGGTCTCAACACACCCATCCTAACTATGAACTAATTTCTCCCAGACATCAGGGAGGGAATCCTTTCCTAATGAATTCACTTCCCTGAACTTGACCTTGGTTGGTGACTTTGGAGTGAAAAAGAAAATGACTGCCAGATTGGAAGAGAAATCTTTTATTCTTTAGCCAGACTTTAGTCAGCTGAGAAACAAGAAAATGATGCCTGTAGAGTGAACACCCCTGAGGAGGCAACCTCCAGTCAACAGCTGCAAGAATCAAGGAGTAGCCCCTTGGAGTAGCAGGGATGTGGAGGTTTTATGAAGCCATTCTCCTCTAAACAAGATCACTGCATCACATCATAAAATCCAAAAACATCTTAGCCCAAAGACCTGCCAATCACCTATCAACCCCTTCACTTCTTGAGGGTGTCCTTAAGTTTAGGAAGACTAACCCTAGAATATTACACTGAAAACCATGATGCTCTATAAGGTTGAGTAGGCACCAGTACTTCCACTTCAGATGAGAAAATAAACTTAAAAGGTGTCCACAGATTCATCCATGGTCCCACTGAGCTATTCTATCAGGAAGAAGCCTAAACCACAGCTGTGTCCTCTGAATTGGGTAACTGGCCTTTTCAGATCTTACAGACCTAAAACTCACCAAGATAAGGTAGCTTTCCATGGACCCTGGGGAATGGGTCTCAGTGCTGAGATTCGAGCACAAACCGCTGATTATTTGGCAATGTGAAGGTGAGCAGCCATTGCCCAGGGCATGGACCATGTCATCCAGGATAGTATCCTGCTTCCTTCCTTCCTGCCCCTAAATGTCCCAGATTTTGTCCACCTGCCATTTTTCTCCTGTTTCCACTTGTTTTCCCACTGGGATTCCACAAAATTCTGACATATGCACACATCCTCTCCCCCACCCCCGCCCCACTGAGAATCAAGAACATCCTTTCAGTTTTATAGTATTTGTTGCTGTTATTTTGTTTTCAATTTAATGATGCTGGGGAGAAAATAAGATAATGAGGTACCAATGCTTCCAGTTACTAGGGAATTTTTAAATGATGGCAATCATTTTCCTACAACAATATCTCTTAAGTGCTTAGTGTAGGGTTTGACCTGCCAGCTGCTCAATTGGTGGTAGATAGTCTCATCATTATTTTAATTACCCTTGGCCACGCAGCTAATTAGAAGCAGAACCCATATATGAAGCTAAGTCTTCAGACTCCTTGCCAAGAGCATCACAGCCACAACCAGGCTGTGATGCATGGTTTAAGCAGCATGGATAAGAGAGGTTGTGAACTTGGGAGAAGGCGGTGTGGAGCTAACGAAAGTAAGACAAATTCTTGCTTATCAGTTACTCAGGAGAGGTCATCTAGGGTCGGTTCCTGCATAGATGTCAGAAAATGCCAGACTATGACTGAATGTATATATGGCTTATCTGGTTGACACAAATAGAAAATCTGAAGGATTTATTTAGCTGAAGAGGTAAAGGTTGATAAGAGAATGGGGGCAGAAACCACTTCCTTGTCCTGCCTGCTTTGGCCATAGGGAAAGAAACCTATGGGCCTTTGGGTTCAAAGTGTTCAAAGTGAGGGAGAGATGGTAGAAAATTTGGAGAATACAGAAGAGGCTGGAAGCTTGGAAAAAGTAGAAAGGTGCTTTCCTTAGCTTTGGACTGCGTTTAGACTATGTCAGTTTTCTAGACTGGTCAGGAAATCACTGGACGGCCCAGCCCTGCTCTCCTTCCTGCTCTACCAGGCAGTGCCCACATCAACACAAGAGACCTGTCTGTCTTAAGCCACTGTGAAGCGTAGGGATCCACATTCCCCTCAGCTCCTTCCAGAAAGCCATTTCAAAACCTCCTGCCTCAGAGGGACCCTGCCCCACCCTCCCCTGTTGGGCCATGTGGACTCTGTCTTTCTCCTCCCAGCTCCTTACACTTGGGCATTTGGTCTTTGACGCAGGGCTGACCCCACATGTTATATCACCACATGCAGAGTACATTCAGGGGTGAATGACTTCCAACACATGCTTTGTCTTCTGCCCTTTCTATTAAGGGTGTGATTTGGAAGATGAATGCTTATGACATGACCCAAGGAATTTCATCCTCCTCTGGATAACTGTGTAGGAGTGAATCCTAATAGACAAAGAAAAATGCTTTCTGGGCTCCAGCCAAATGTTTGGGCTTGTTTTAAAAAGTCTCTGCATGGACCTTCTCCTGTTTATTGTAAACTGGCCACTTTACCATAGTTCCTAAGGTGCAGGTAGGGGTGGGGGTAGAGGGAGGAGTGTTGGTAAATGAGAGCATCTCATTTGTTTTCATGGAGAAACCAGTTTGCAGGGATGGTGTGCTAATTCTGTGTCAAGCAGCTTCTTGACCAGGTAACCTTAAAAGGCTGCATAGCTCTCAGATCCTGCATTAATTTGGAGGTGGTATGTGATGAATCAGATTGAAGTGCTAGGGTTACCCAGGTGGAAGAGTATCTTCATACTAATGGAAAACAGCTTGGCAGTTTTGGACCCCTAGTAGGGGCATGGAAGTTGGCTTTCCTGTGGTGGTATGACCCAGAATTTGTTGTTGAACCTGGCTTAATCACAAGTGATTTAAGCACTGTGAACCTCAGTTTCCTCATCTGCAAAAAGCACCTCTCAGGGCTGTTGCAAGTATTAAAATATGCAAAAAGAAGACAATGATTTTAAAATACTTCCTTCTGGTTTTTTGGAAAGATTTCTTGCCACCCATATAATCTTAGAGAAGGAAGAGAATGGCTGCTGCCTCAGGAAGGAGAAGGATATTTATAGACAGAAAGGAGAATTAAAACTGCTGAAAGAGTTCTAAGAAGTAAGTTAACTTTCAAGATTGTACCAACCTTGGGTAAAGCTGCTCCCACAATGATTAGAGCACAGACCTTACCTGGGGATGGGAGAGGGAAAAGGTCATGGCTCTCTAGTACCAGGGAACTCTGTAGTGGGTATCTAGCTGGTTGTCCAAAAACCAGTGAACATATTACATGGTACAGCCAGTCAGTTGATGCCACTAACACCCCAAACCAGACCATTGGAGGTGACCAGTTGGTGGAGCCAGCACTGAACAGACCATGTGTTTCATTGGCTGTGGACTTCAGTAAAGATAAGAGACAGGTATGGGGACCCGACCTAGCCAACTGCAGAGACTCGATTAGCAAATCCTCTTCCCCATCACCATGAAGACATGTGAGGTTCCCTCTTCAGCTAGATGTCATCTTGGTTGGGGGCAAAATCCAAATGATTAGTTTCCCCAAGACACTTAGGTACTCTAAAGAATCCATTTAAACTGTAAGAGACTACTTTGAATCCAAAGACTCTTGTAAATGGAAAACTTCCCTGTCTGATCTAGTAGGATAGGGATTTAGGAGGATTAGTTGCAGAGATTAATTACAGAGAAATAAACAGGTCTAACTGACTTGTACATTATATATCTCAATCCATTATATCCCATCATCCTGTAAAAAAATTAAGTTGAGCAACAAATATATCACTATGGTCACTTAAAATAAATATGCTTTTAGAGTTCTATTCTTTTGAGAAAGTCGGTAAGTAAGCAATTAGAGCATCTGAATATATATAAATATATATGAAAAACATATAAAGGCTGTATAAGCTCTAGAATGATTTCTATGATTTCCAACATATTTTAATGCATCTGGATCAAATTTATTGAAATATGTGCAGAATTGTAAACTTAGGACTTAATGAGTTGATAGCATCACAGGAGAAAATCATACATTTAAGTTATTTTAAGTGTAGTTCAAAATATCAAATTGGGTAGAATCCTTCCACATGAAAAGCTCCTTATTCTTGGTATATTAATTACTACTAACCCAGATCAGAAACAAAGTGTGCACACATTTGTTTGTCACAAACTGATTCTATTTATTTATTTATTTATTTATTTTTAAATGATTTTTTTTAGTTGTAGATGGACACAATATCTTTATTTTACTTATTTATTTTTATGTGGTGCTGAGAATTGAACCCAGTGCTTCATGCATGGGAGGCAAGTGCTCTACCACTGAGCTACAATCTCAGCCCCACAAGCTGATATTATTTATAACACTGGAAAAAAAATGGAAATAGTCCAGCATCTTTCAGTTTTTTTTTTAATATTGTACATAGTTAAGATTCTTTTTCTGGTGCTCCACAGTATGATGGGAGTGAAGACATGGTAGAAATGTCCTTTATTCTATGATGGAGACATTTGGCTGCTTGTATTCCTCATTATTCTCTGTTTTGGTGCTCCATGGCTTGGGTCACGATCTCAGCCAACTGCCAATGCATAGTTACTACTGACCCTTTCCAACTTTATTCCAGACTTCTCCCACTTATTGTCATTCTTCTTAATTTCATTTGTATAAATGCCCTTCACAAAATATATTATTATCTCCATTCTGCAGGCAAAGAAATAACGGACCAAGAGATTTAAGAGAAGATATTTCTAAATATTTATTACACATTAAAAATGGTTAGAAGTTTGGTCTGAGTCATAGTCCTTAGTAAAAGTATGATTCTTACAGAAGACCTGACCACTGCATCTAGAGTCTAGGGGTTGAAGGATGGCAAGATGTTTTACTCTGGCTATGCCAATCATGATCCTCTAGGAATCGGGCCTAATGATGGGCAAAGGAAATATGGCATCTGCCTTGCCCTTTTGCCTTCAGAAAATTCTCCAGGGAAGACCACTAACCATATTCATATATGAGTAAGAAAAACACATAAGGGTTCCTTTTCCAAAGGCAAAAATGTACCCTTTTTCCTACCATCAAGACAGAAGATGAGGCTTCTCAAAGAATTCCCCCCAAATCTGAAGAAACTCACAGACTGAAACATTACTTGGAAGGTGTCTTTCAAAACCCCAGGTTTTCTCCAGATCTGAACTCTCCCTCAGTTGTGGATTTTGGGGGATGGGGCTTGACAGGTGATGGCAGTGACGATGTGGATACTTGCCCTTTAAATCCACAGCTGTTGAGCATTTCAAATACATTGGCACCCAATTTAGCAATTAAAAACCTAATTTTGACCCTTCCTTCAAATTCATCCCACCTAGAAGTTCATTATGTAAAAAGAAACACGGATATGGCCATGCTCCCTATCAGTCTGAGGTGACTAGGAAGTGACTTAAGTGATGGTTTTTAAACTTTTTCCCCCAAAAGGAAATATTACAGGGAAAGGCACTTCCTACAACAGCTAAACACCAACAGCTCTGGAAGAAATAGAGGGCTGACAGGAGCCCCACCCTCTTTCTTGTTCTTTCTGACCCTCCCACACATCCCTGGGACATCCTTTCAGAATCCCAAGGGCTCCACGAAGTGCAATTTAGAAATCACTGCATATATATAAAATGTGAGCAAGAAACCACACTCAAGGAATTATTACCAGGGACTCCCATAAGCGTCATGCTTGTACTTTGGAGAATTATGATTCATTAACCAAATAAGAACTTGCCGCCATTTCTTCAAGGGTACTTTATCCTAGGAACACCCTGCACACAGAGTGGATTTATTGTAGCACCACAGATGCCATATTAAATCTTAGTAAATGCTGTCCTTTTGCTTTGGTTCTACTTCAGTATTCAAATTAGATACATTTTTATTTACCGAGAAACTGTGCTAGATTTAACAGGAGTCATTAAAATGTCTGAAAACAGATGTATCTCTAGGAATTCCCAATATAGAGAATATAAAAAGACACAAATATATAAAAATATATATATATTATGTGAAATAACAATAAAAAGTGTAACAATTCAAGCGAAGTGAAGAGATATTGCAGAATAACATGGGATTAAAGCCAAACCCACTGTCCAAGAAATAATTTCCATAAGGATTGTGAGATTGTCTTGTCATACAGTGGCATCCTAATTATGGTATCTAGAAACATGAAGGAGGTCCCATTCTGTTCTCCCTGCTTCTGGTTGCATCTCAGCTAGAATGTTGACTCAGTTTAGGGCCCTTTGCTTTAAGAGGAGTATGGTTCAAGGATAATGGGTCTTGATGTTAAATCACGTCCTGTGAAGAAGTGTCCATAGAGTTGCAGCTTCGTTGTCGGGAGAAGGCAGGGTATTTGTGTGATCCTTCCTTCCACTAGGGATTTTCATGAAAAAGAATGTGGCCAGTCTCTACAATTCTTGCTTCCCTCCATCCTCCCTGTTCACCTCTCCAGTGGGATTGTCAGCAGGAGCTGCTATTGATAAAGATTACAATGCCAAGTGTGTCCCTTACTCAGTACAATGGCTCAGTCATTGCCATTTTTAAAAGGGATCTGAGTTTCTGCATGTGTCTCCAGAAGGTAGACAAAAATTAAAGGCCAAAACCAAAGGTAGTAAAATTTTGGCTTAAGATACGGACATTGTAATATTAGGGGATGATAGAAGGAGCAAGTCTAGATGTAGGTGTTTGGAAAGGGCTCATGTAGAGGGGAGTCTATGCCTCTGAGAGTCATCCAAATGATGGGAACCAGTTGAATTATACTTTCATGATGTGACTGGCCTTGTATATTTTGTTATTCACAAGCGTTTTTCATAATCATCACAATGACACTCCCAAGTAGGAACTGTAATTATCACTAGGTGATAAAAGAACAAAGTGAAGTGTGGACAAAATCTCTCACTTTCCTAAGGTCACACAGAACACAAATAAAAGAGCTGGCATTTGAGCTCAAGTTTCTCTGATTCCTGAATGTAAATTCTAAATCATTATGCCACATTGCCTCTCAAGAAATGAGTTACAAAAATCCCATCTTTCTTAGTGCATTCATCTGTCCAACTGTCTTGGCCTTGTACATCAAAGGGTAACATCATTTCTACAGAACAAGAGTAGGCAAGCTGGATGAGTCTTGCTCTCACTACTCACTCATATGTAGATTTGGAACTTAGTGGTGGACTTGGACACCTGGGCTCCAGATGGGGAAAGCTGCTTGTTGTGCAGTATGTGCTTCCAGATTCAATCCCATCACTTCAAGAATCCAATGCATGAATGATGTGCAAAGATTCACGCTGGATATTTTGATTTTGTCATTTCCCAAGTGCCCTTTCCAAAAATAACATTTTAGGGAAACAAGATGTGGCCTTACAGGATGTTTCTGAGCTGCCAATAGGAGCCAAAGGGAATGGAGCCTACAGGAGCACATACAGTGTCCACTATCATTTTGGAAATGCTGAGATGAAAGGGAGAGGTGAAACCCTTAGCTCTACGTGCCTGTGACAGCTGTAGCTCTCCCATGGCCAGTGCCGTGTCCGTGCAGGGAAGACCACAATGAGGCTCTCACCAAGGCTCTGTTAGTGCTAAAACAGATGTGCCTTCCGCGCTCACATCTTAGGTGGCCACTTTCATGGGGTGGAAAGGATAATCTAAACCTTCCTGTTCTTGCCAAAATAACCATGTGTAAGTCTTTGTTCTGCTTGTTTCTGGAACACACAGATAGATTTCCAAGCAGTAGGAACCTCCTGTCCCATTCAGTCTTTGGACAAACTCTTGTTCTGCCCATTTCACCCATTTCCTGAAACCTGGCAGTAGGGCTTCCATGACTGGAGCTTGTGAGAGCCTCCTTTGTGAGGAGAGTTTTCACAGCTAAAGCCATCAAGATAGGCAGTAAGGGGCACTGGGCTTCCGGCCAACTCCAGCAACAACAGGTATTGCCTTGGCTGGCTGGGCTCAACAGTTGCCTCTCTGCAGGTCTGCTGGCCTCATCTGGCTCCATTCCAGGGGAGGAAGGTGGAGGGATCCCTGCCCACAGTCTTCAGTACATTGCTCTGCCTGAAGGATGGTGGAGGATGGCGGTGGATTGACCTGTTTCTGGTTCAAAAACCTGGGGATATGTTTTCCCTTTAAGCTAAGAGAGAAACAAGCTAGGTATCAATAAAACCAGTTCTTCAAAGCAATCTAAACATGAAAGCCAGAAATCTATGTTCAAACCTTTTCTCCATTTTCTTACTTTATGAATTTGAGGCATTTGTGGCAGAGACAGATAATGGAATGAAATGGATTTATAAAAGAGAGACAGCAGATTAGAGATTCGTATAGAGAGATAATGTGATAAAGTAGAAATAGAAATGGACTTGGAACAAGACCACTCAGATTTCTACCTGTATCTGCAAGCCTGTGTGGCCCTAGGCAAGTTGTCTTTTAGCTGTAAGACCCATGTCTCCAAGGTCCTTTTCTATGGACCTTGGGGGTCCTTTTCTACTGTAAGATTAAGACCTAAGAGTTCTGATTATATAAGCAGAATTCTTCCAAGGCCATAATTATTCTCATAATCAACAACTATTTATTAAGTAAGACCAGTCTGTGATTTTCTGAAGATAAGAGCAAGCAGGTGTGGTTCTTACAGGATAGATAGCTGTGACATGGACCAATGACAAAGCATGTGAGGTTTAAAAAATTGACTCATTCATAATATGAATTTATAATCTAAATATTATGAGTTGAAAGAGCCCCCACCCATTCCGTAAAAGTTCACATCATAAGTCAGTAAGCAACAGGGGTCTTTGGAGCTATGTTTTTCTACAGGGGAAACTCAGCTCCCGACTTCAGGATGGTACATTCTGTTTCCATTTCTCAAGACCCTAAGCCAAACAGGGACTCTCCAGATGGTGCATAACCTGAGATCTATGGCAGAGCTATGGCCCATTGCCATCTGCAACAGACATAAACAGGTGATGGGTCAAACCCGTTTTGGGGCTTGACCATTATAAATGCTGAAGGTTCAGGCACTCATTAAAATGAATTTCCTTTCACGAATGACTTTTGTTGCCTTGAGGAGATTAAGACTAGTTCAGTAACTTAATCAACATTCAGTAAGGAAAAGAATCAGGATGGAAGCCCAGGCAAACCTGATCCCAGAGCAAACAGTTTTCACCACCATTTTGTTGCTTGCTCCAGAATGCTGCCAGCCAGAGCTGCAGTGACAGATGACAGCCACTCATCAACATGAGCGGTTCTCAAGCCAGGTTGCACATGGGACTCCGTCTGGGAGCTCTGTAAAAGCTGCCCATGTCCAGGTTCACCTACAGAGTTCCCACTTTTCTAGGTTTGAGGAGGAGTCTGGGCATCAACACTTTTTAACAGCTCCCTTCAGGTGATTCACAGTGCAATAAGGAAGTAGATCACGGATGTCCACGATGAAAAACATCAGACTCCAGAGAGACCAAACTCAGGTTTAGGGGTGCCTCCATGGTATGTCTTCATGGCAGATTTGAACTGATTGGTTAGTAGCTTGTGGAAGTAGATAAAAATCTTTGAATCCTTGAAAGGTAGATGAGAATTCTGGACTTGGTGAAAATTCCCTGTGTAACACAAGTTCCCATTGGAGAAATCTCCCAGAGGAGCACCAACAGGAATTCATTTTGGCCTAAAGAATTGCATGGACGTTTCCTGCAAAAAGATAAATTTAACCACTTAATTTCCTATTTGTGAGTGAACACTCCCTCCTCTGGTTTTCAGGAACAGGGATTTTCCCCCTAAGAGTCCCCGCACTTCCTACCTCAGTCTAATATTCCATGGAGATGGAGTGAGTCACCTGATGGTGGCTAAGGGACATGAATCTGTGAGTGTAGCTCAGGGTATTCCTCCCTTCCCTCCCATATGAGCCAACAAAACTCATATTCTGCTCTTCTCTGTTGTGTTCAACCTGATCCCTCATTAGGGAGGCTTCAGTTTTCTAAGTCTCTTAATAAGGGTAGTGATAATTCTTAACCTCAGGGAGCACAGCTAGAGATGCCAGGCACCTTACCTGTTCTCATACCAAAGTGATATTTTGACCTCCATTTGTTAATTAGTTCGTAACTTGGATGGGGGAAACAGAGGTATATATTGACTTTAAATAAATCTCATGTGTTCCCTTTAAAATGTCATTTTCCCCAGCTGATTCTTCACATAACCAAAGAAGCAAGAAAATACTACAAATTCTCTCTCTACCCATACTATCCCTCCATTATACCACAATCCTCTCATAATCTATTAGCTTTTTCTTGAAATAATAAGTATCAAACCATTTGTGATCCATGTGTTTCTAGTCATGAATGGCAACCAGAATTTCAGGATTAATTGAAAGAGCTATAAAGAGCTTTTGGACATTTCCCCAAGAGTTTCCAAAAATAGCAGAAAGGATGAGTAGCAACCCTGGGCTTCAGCAGTCCCCACTGCCATGTCAGATTGTGATACTTTCTTTCCTACGTGGACGCCAAGAGGAATGGCTTTTTGAGTCTTCCAGAGTCTGTATGACATGAAAAGCTTATTTTAGTAAAGGGAACCAGACCCTGTCATCTAACACTAACAACGTGTCCTTTCCTTGCTGTATGGGGAGCTCGGGGAGGAGGAGGAGCAGGTAACCTTCAGCCTGCACAAGGCATATCATCACAGTTCTGGAATCTCTCTGAAGCATAGCAGGTTACAGGATGGAATTCCACAGGGCACGTGTCCCTCTTGGACTCCATCCAAAAGAGGAAGTTATCAGAAGGACCTCATTATAACACGGCCCCAGGGATGGTGCTGTCAGCAGTCCTCTGGGTAGCTGGGAAAATGCTGGTGATTGTCAGTTTGATCATTATGTGCTTGTTCATACAGTCAAGCCTCAGTTACATAAGAATCAACAGCCCAGTTTATCACTCATCCATCCATTGTTCCTTCCTCGCCTGGTTGAGCTTCTAGTTTGTTCTTTGGGCAACTCTGGGTGTTGAACAAAACGATTGTGACTTGTTTGAGATACCTAATCCAAAGAATTTTCTCATGATCTGTAGTTTTCTATCACCAGCACCTTTACTCCGAGTCATGCTTTTGGCTAATTGAAGGATTAGCCAAAGGATTCCACTAATGGACTTGGCTCTCTTAGAGGGGTCAGACACCAAGGTAACATCACAACAGTGAAAGAAAGAGCAGCCCGTTTGTTTCAGGCTCCGGTGGTAAGAGGCCTTCAGAATCCACCTTGAGGCTGTCACTGGCTTTAGACTGAAAACTATCTTGGCTCCATCCACTAGTGCAAGTGATTTAATGACAGCTTGCGAAGCACCAAGCTTAAACAGAAAGAAGAGCTGAACCAACTCAGGAACTTGGCCTCCAGAAGAGCTGCCTAAGCACAGATTATTTTTCTATGGTATTTGACGAGAACAAACCAAGTAAGAATTTTCCTTTTGTTCCTCTGGCCTCTGGCATTGTTTACTTTCTTTTTATTATTCTGAACAGCACTTAGAGCTCTGGCAGATTTTCTGTCCTAAAATCTTATTGTCAGAGGTTTATTTTTCAGCTGTTTCCAATCATATCTGATAGAGCCAGTGCTGTGCCTGGGCTCATCACTTTACCTCAGAGGAAATAAAGTTCACTCCTTTGGTGACAATATTGATTGTCCACAGCTTCAAAATTTCTACACTGAAACGGCAGGCTTCATTTGAAAATCTGTTTTCTCTCATCAGTAAAGAACTCTGGTAGAAATCCCAACTCTGCTGGCATCTGGGGAATGATCTGAGGGCTGCGTTTTGGACTGTCACTCCCTTATGTCAGGTTTTTACTGCAGGGAGCCTAAGTCTTCACCAGTGTTGTTTTTTGTCACCTGTGGTTTTGAGACAACGAGGTTTTATATGCTTGCCATTTTGAAACTATACAGGCTTTTAACATTTGCAAAGTTTAATTCAGTCCTCCAAAAAGCAAGTCAATTTGGTGTGGTCCATGTCCTCTAACAGGGGATATGACAGGTAAGGTAGACTATGTGCAGCCCTTCTAGAACATGCAGAGAATGTCAGCACAGAAAAAAGAGCCCTTCAGCTCTGTGATGATTTGTGAAAGGCTCAGATAATTGTTCAGGCATTTTGCTGATACCTGTGAGGAACAATCATGTAAGAGAGAGTAGCATCATGGTCGTGAGGCCACCCTTTGGAGCAGGACTACTTGAGTCCAGTGTATCCCAGCTGATCAGCTGTAGTGGACGGAATGATCCCCCCTCCAGAGATATGTGTACCTCCCAATCCCTGGAACCTGTGAATGTGACCTTACGTGGGAAAATGCCTTTTTAGATGTAAATATATATTAAGGCCAAGATGAACTTATCTTGGGTTACCAGGGTAGTGGTAGATTCAAGGACAAGGAAACTCAGACACAGACTAGAAGACACATGAAGATGGGGCAGCATTAGAGTGATGCAGCCACAGGCCAAGGAATGCCTGGTGCCACCAGAGTTGGCAGAGACAAGAGAGGGTCCTTGGAGGGAGCCCAGCCCTGCTGATAACTTGATGTTGGGCTTCTGGACTGCTGAACTAGGAGAGAGAAATTTCTGTTGTTTGAAGCCACCCGTTTTGTGACGACTTGTTACGGTAGACATAGAAACTAATAGACCACCTCCCACCTGAGTGACCAAGTTTAACCTCCATGAATCAGAACCCTCAAAGCCTCCCAGGATTGCTGTGAAGATTTAATTCCTGAACACAAGTGACTAGATTAGAACAGGGCCTGGTATCTAGTGTGCACTGCATAGATGTTTCTGTGCAGTGGACATTGAACAGAGCAATGGACATTGAACAGAGCTCAGATTTCAACCCAGTAAGTGCTGCTTTAAAGAATCACGAATTGGAAAACAGGACACTTCAGGAAGAATCTTCTTCCTGCTCATCTAAGTGTCTCAACAATATTTCCCAAATAGTTGAAGAACATGAATCAGGAACAGCATTATCCATGAGGTCTGCCTGGTTTTGGAGAAGTGTAGCTCCTGAGGCTTATGTGCTGGGACCTGAACAGTGTGCTTATGAAGAACTACATGTATTTGCTGGCAGGACTGCAAGTTGGTACAACCACTGTGGAAAGTAGTATGGAGATACCTCAGAAAACTTGGAATGGATCCACCATTTGATCCAGCTATGCCACTGCTCAGTTTATACCCAAGTACTTAAAATCAGCATATTACAGTGACACAGCCACATCAATGTTTATAGCAGCTCAATTCACAATAGCTAAACTATGGAACCAACCTAGATTACCTTCAACAGATGAATGGATAAAGAAAATGTGGTACATATACACAATGGAATATTATTACTCAGCCTTAAAAAAGTATGAAATTATGGCTTTTGCAAGTAAATGGATGGAACTAGAGAATATCATGCTAAGTGAAATAAGCCAGTCCCCCAAAATCCAAAAGCCAAATGTTTTCTCTGATAAGCAGATGCTGATCCATAGTGGAGCAGGGAGATAGAGAAAAATGAAGGAATTTTGGTTTATGTAGAGGGAAGTGAGGGGAGGGGAAGGGTGTGGGGATGGAAGGACAGAGGAATGAGACAGACATTATTACCCTATATACACATATGATTACACTACTGGAGTGACTCTGCAACCAGAGTGACTGTACAACCAGAGGAATGAGAAGTTGTGCTCCATTTGTGTACAATATGTCAAAATGCATTCTACAGGAAAATTAATTAATTTAAAAAACATGTATGTTTCCTCAGTCCTCATGGTGTCTATGAGCCTTGACCCACCTGCCTTGGTAAGGACCTCACCCCAGATGGGGAAGTGCTGCCTGTTGGCCTAGAGATGGCAACTATGGTGGGTCTGTAGGGAGGGGATTTATTAGGGAACATGGAAGGGATTGGTGCCTAGGAGGTTGCACTTTCTGGCCTCAATATGCTTTCTTACTCTCAGGGATCATGAGTTATATTTTGCCACAAATTGTAGGAAGGAGTGATTCTAAAACAGGAGTATCCCTTAAGAAGATATCATAGATATAAATACTCCACTTTCTTAGTTAATACTCAGAAAGTTTATAGCACAGAAGGACTCTACAGACTATTTCAACTAATTTTCCATTTTGTGAAAGAGAAAAATGAGGTTAATAACATCAGCCTACTATAGCATCTGATCCAAGTATCCTTGAGGAGCTGAGGACATAGCTAGCTCTATCTCAGGCTTCTCACCCAGGGATGTTTGTTCTAGTAAGTAGATCTGGGTATGAAAAACATCGGGCCAGAGCAAACATTGGGGTTTGTATATTTATCACTTCCAGTCCTGGGGCTTAATTTGAGCATCACCTAAACTTGAATTTTGCTCTCTTACAGAATGGGCCCACTTTTAGCTAGTCCAGTATCTTCCTGATTTCCTAGGGCCTTCCAGAACAGAGACCACATATAGGTGAGTGTGTGCAATTTGGCATTGGGCTTATATCTATCAATATGTGTTATAAAAGCAACAACAACAAAAATTCCTTTATAGGATAGTTGGGGAGAGTCAAGTATTTTTACCTATTAAAATGCCTGATTTATTATTGATATGAAATATATACTAGCTATTGTTATTCTTATTACTGCCAGTAGGACAACTTACTCCTGTTTTGCTCTAGTTAAATACTATAAAATGAAAATAATAAGAATGATCTTCCAAACAGAAGGTATGAGCATGAGTTCAGGAACTAAACTGACTGGGTTCAATTCCCAAGCTATGTGATCTTAGATACATTATCAGATATATTATTTTATTTCTCTTATCCTAGTTTTGTTGGATAAGGGATAAAATCCCTTTTCTCATTTATAAACTCAGATAAAACTAGGACATCTGACTTACTTTCATTATAAAGTCAGGATAACAGTAGCATGTGCTATATGGAGTTGCTGTGAGGGTTAAGTGAATAATACATGCAAAACCCTTAGCACAGTGCTTAGCCCCTAGTATGTGCTCAATTAAGCTTCATTACTTTAATTTACCCCCTAGGATGGTAAATACTAGTGTATTTATTGGCATTTTGTATTTCTTACATTGAGAAATTTCTGTTTAGTTCTTTTGCCCATTTATTGATTGGGTTATTTGTGGGTTTTTTGTTTGTTTGTTTGTTTTTTTGTATTAAGTAAATGTTTTGAGTTCCTTTTATATTCTGGAGTAGCTGGCCAAGTTTTGTCCTTTCTGTAGGCTCTGTCTTCACGTTCCTAATCATTTCCTTAGCTGTGCAGAAGCTTTTTAGTTTAATGAGTACCCTTATTTTTAAAAGCATATATAGATGATATAGAGGGCAAGCAAACAGCAGCTGCTTGGTAGGTCAGGTTACCTCTGAGATCTTTTCCAAACTGGAGACTCTTTGATGCTAAACTAAGTTATTTGTAAAGGGAGACTCTGACAAAGTTTAATGAATGCTTCCAGAACCCATAGGTTCATAGTCTCGATTTCATATGATTCAAATTACATTTCCCTATTCATTTTGCCTCTTCCTTAAGACAGATGTGTCTCTAGCATCACTTTTATAACTTGAAGTCTTGACTTACTAGGATCACTCATAGGTTCATAAACAGAGTAAGCCGAGGTGAAGGAGGGAAGCCGACTTGCAAATGAGAGGTGATTTTTGAGAAGAACTGAGCATAAACTCAAGCTATGAATGCCTGAGGAAGAAACTGCCCAAAGCAAATTGAATTATAAGTCATGAAAGTCAGAGGGGGAGGAGTCAGTGCCTGCAGGTGCTTCATTTGATCAGACAACTAAATTGACTAAATTGTCTAAAGCCATAAGACATTAGAATTTTCTGTTACTGACAACCTAAATAGTTACTTTCTCAGAGAACAATATTTGGTAGGGGAGAACCTGGCCACAGAGTGTTGTGGATGACTAATTCTGCTTGACTTCATGGAGAAAGATGTGAGGCTTTGGGAGAATCCTGGACATCAAACTTCTTTTGATATTTTTGTCCTGGACCATGTAGTTCCTAACTTTCCATGGAACTCTTCCTTTGCGACAAGTAGGGAAAAAATGTTTTTATTACTTTCCATTTGGTTTGTGCGTCCCAGTTAGCACTGGAGAGTGAAAATCCATGTTCTGAAAGATTAAACACAAAGTGCTAACATTATTATCTGTAGCACATTTCCCTACAGGTTGGATGTTTTTTGCGTCCAGTCTCTGATAGGAAGGAAGAAAAACAGTATAGTCCAGTGAACCATTTAATGACTGTCTCCAGAACACTGGTCTATACCACTTGCAGTCATCATGGTTGCGAGAAGCAGGGACCCTGGAATTTGACTTTGCCTGAATTCCAACTGTGCCGATTCCTAGATCGGTGCTTGGGTAAGTTATCTGACCTGTCAGAGCTAGGTTTAGCCTATAAAATGGGCCAGTCACAGCACCTACCTTACTGAGGCATTGCATGTTATCACTTACTTCTCATCATGCCTCAGTGTCTAGCATTTAGCAAGCGCCATAAACATTAGTTGTTGTTATTATTATTTAATATTAATAGTATATCTAATGTGAAAGTGGGAGAAAGCCTGGGTACCTGCTCAGCACTTATCAGAGAACTTGCGGCAAGAAGAAAGCAGATGAAGCACACAGGTCCTTCTTTGAGTTTGCCCCATTCCGAAGAACTGGATGCTGTCATTTAAGGGACAAAAGATCAGAAATGGCCAACTCCAAATGGATGAATTTCTTGGTGACTTTTCCTTCATTGTGAATCATCTGTCATGCTTTCAGTTTCCATTGGTCATGATTGTTCCAAGCCAGCCATGAGCTGAGGGAAAATGCACCATGGTAAACCCAGCACCACCATGGCTGAATCTTCTCCAGTCCTACAAACCTGGGTGGGAAGACGGCAATGTTGTCAGGCTTCCCTAGCAAGTGTTTCTTGAGCATTGCAGGGACCCTCACTCTAGGGAGCTGTAGGTGCTCCTCATATCATCCTGGCAATCAGAAAGTAGTCAGTAACTGAGCTACTCTTGACAAAAGGACTCAATCTCATTGAAAAAGATTAAGAAGCTGATTTTCCTCCCTTTATTCACTATTTATTTCATGGTTTATTTTCACTATCGCATAAGATTTCAGATGATAATAATAAAAGCAAATTTCTAGAGACAACATGAGATTGTATAAATAACATTAAGTAATATCTGGAAGAGATATAGCAAAGCAAATTGAACTCAAAATGTCTAACTTTGCAGTCCATATTCAGCTCAAACTCCCATTGAATTAAAGCACAAACTGTATAATTATGCACACAAAATGCCTTTAAAGTTCTTCTATATATTTGGAAGAAAAAAAGAACGGTTTGTTTAGAGTTACTAAGACAAAATTCTTTGCTGTGGGTTTATAGGCACTAGTACAAGTGGTCCCCAAATACTCATTTTTATATTTTAGTTATAAATAAGAAAGAACAGAGTCTACCCTTACCACTTTCACCCTATTGCAGCCACCAGACAAAAGACAGTCTAGAGAAAAGAGGAGGGCTTAATTCCAGGCTTCTGATAGTAAAGTTATAGTTTGACTGAACATGAATAACATTTACATCCACCATATTTTTCCCTTGAGAAACAACATGTTATTTAACATCTTGAATGCTTTATAGTGAATTTGTTGAAAAACTCTCCCTGTATTTTTGGACTTTTATCATAATTTTTGTTTTTATTTCTTAATTTTTCTTTTTCTAGTAAGTGAGACAGTCAAGTTGAAAGAGCAATAATATATAATTATCCATTTAATATAGACATTTGGGGGATTATAGCTTTCTCTTGGAGCTTCCTCTCATTCCATGTGTTGAAAGCAAGCAGTTTCTATAAGTAGATAGACCCACTCCTAGGGTATGCCGAAACAGGTGATTCTTGGTACTTACTCTGAGAAGGCTGACTGCTACTGCCACTCACAGCTGAGCAATGACTCAGGGATGTGGCTCACACAGGAGAAGGAAGTGGCTATGAAGAGTGGCTGTTAAATAACTGGAGACCCAAACTAAAATACCATCGACCAGCTGGGCACAGTGGCGCATGCCTATAATCCTAGCACTTTGGGAGGCTGAGACAGGAGAGACGCAAGTTCAAAGCCAGCCTCAGCAAAGGCAAGGCGCTAAGCAACTCAGTGAGACTCTGTCTTTAAATAAAATACAAAATAAGACTGAGGATGTGGCTCAGTGGTTGAGTGCCCCCTGAGTTCAATCCTCAGTACCAAAAGAAAAAAAAATACCATTGACCAAGTCACCCTAGTCCCAAACCTACCATAATTGAAAGTGACAACGTGGAAATAGCCGTGCAGGCTGCGTGGATGCATTTGTTGTTTGAATATTCCTTCATTACAGCTCTTAATGCTTCAGCTCTTGTTATATGACATGAAAATGTATGGCATGAAGGAGGACTGGGAGTATTTGCCCTTGATCTCACAACCACATGAGAGACTGACTTATCTACATATAAAACACTATCAATTAAACTGAAACAACAATAGTTATGTCTTTAAAGGTACTATATAATCACATTTATAAAAAGTATTCACAATCATCTTTTCATAAATATTTCCAATAGCTCAATGGGTAAGGATTATTATTCTCATTTTGCCAGTGAAGAATATCTCATATAGGAAAAGTACTTGATCTTACTGGCATGATAAAAAATATATATTTAAAAATACCAAGAAAGCAAATTTTGACCATCAAACTAATGAAAATATGTATGTCACCAAATTAACAAGATATTAAAAATAGATAATGTCTTATGTTGGCAAGGTTGCAGTGAGATGGAAATTCTCTTTCTTCTGGTGGGAGAACACATTGAAAAAGAGCAATTTTCAATATGTATTAGGCCTTTAAAAGTATTCATACCTTTAGAAACTAATTTTATTTTTGATATTTTCTTCAAGGAAGTAATAAGAAATGTGGACAAATTTTATATACAAAGATGTTTATCATAATATTCTTTTTAATGGTGCAGCCTTGGAAATGTCCTAAAGGGTTAACCACAGGAAAATAACTATAATAGATCTGCAAAATGGAATATCACTGGGCTCTTGAAAATGTTTCTGAAGTGCTTTTAATAACACAAAAATGTTTTCAGAATATAATGTTAAGTGAAAAAGCAAGAAAAAGTTCCAGTTATATAAAAAATGTATTTATAATCCATTTAAATTAAACTAGAAGAAAAATAAACTTAGTTAACTTTCTCAAGGTCACAGAGCTGCCAGTAGAGGAGCCAGCACCTAAACCTAGTTCTTCTGACACTAATCCCAATGTCTCCTTCCCCATACCATGATGTCTCTAAAAACATTTTGTTTGAGCAACACATCATTGCTTGTTTAAGTTTTTAGAAAACAAACCATTCCTGGATTTATGCTAGAGCCCATTACTATTTTGATAGATTCAAGGATACAAGTAAGCTTTGGAGTATTGCTCAACTTTTCCAGCCCTGCAAATTGCTGACACTACACCCATATTTAGGATACATTGAGTGTATGTATCCTCAAGAATGCTAAATTCACTACTGGGACTCAGTTGCCAAAGTATATCATCTCCTTGTTACAAAACCCCCCTAACATAGAGAGCCATAAAGAAGAAAGAACCAATATAGAAGACGACTTGAAAAGGTTTTTGTTGTTGTTGTTGTTATTCTCCCCCCCACTCCAGCAGTTTCCAAATTGAACTAGACAGCAAAATCACCAGGATGATCTTCTAGAAATTCAGATCTAGGTTCCAAAACAAGAGGTGCTATTTTAGTAAGCCCAGAGTACGGCCCTGGCCTCTGTATTTCAAAAGTACTCTGGGCAGGACCATCTTTAAACCATTCTAACCAATGGTAAGAAGTGTGTCTGATGAGGATTCAACAAGCACAATAATTTATGCATGGTGATTCAGTGTTTGAGGTTAGGAAAACTCTTCCACTGAGTCAGGATTTGTTTATAACTTGAGTATTCTGGACACTGAGTCCTGTAGCTGCTTGGCTTAATCTTGCAATGATTAATGGGGGATCACCTTATCTCCCACTGCTGCTTGTTTTGGTTATTTATTGCTGCTTACTGAATGATTCACCAGATCTTAGTGGCTTCAGATAATAAATACATATTTTTTATCCCCTACTTTCTATGGCTCAAAAATCTGTGCACAGCTTAATTGAATGCTCCTGGGTCAAAGTCTGTCTTGAAGTTGCAGGCAAGCTGTTGTTTAGGGCTGTGGTCTCTTAGAAGACTAGAGAGGGGGAGAATGGAGGAGGGGACTTACTTCCAGGCTCACTTCTATAATTATTGGAGGTCTGTATTCTTCTCCACTGAACTAATTCATACCATGGCATCAGAGTTTCCACCAACAGAGTGTTGAGAGAGAGCAGGAATGAGAGAGTAAGAGAAAGAGGAAGGAAGAGAGAACAAGAGAAAGAGAGCAAAAGACTGTGCCTCCAAGATGGAAGCCACAATCTTCATATAATCTCATCTTGGAGCTGATATCCAGTCACTTTTACATATTTGTTACAAGTGAGTCAACTCACTTCTAACTTCCCTTATGAGGAAGTTAGAGGGTACTTGTCACGGTACCCTAGGTTAACAGCAAAGATAATAATCCATACCAAACCATTTCTGTCTCTATTTAACCATTTCTGCTTGGTGAGGAAGTGGAGGTGGGGCTGGAGTCAACTCTCCCTATTGACAGTAGTTAAACCAGTAGGTCCAAACCAGAAGGAATGGTAGGTCAATGCCTGAGTTTTCACACTTATAGCATCAACTATGGGAATCACTTTAGTTATTAATGGAGATGCTTAGTCAACAGAATCACTTACTATTTTTGTCTTTTAAATAAGTGCACCTTTCATAAGACCTTGGGATTTATTGTTTTCAATTCCTGTCTTTTCTGGCCCTAACAGTAGAACAACATTCAGTTTTTCTAGAAAAGATATTTTATCTTCACATCGTGACCTCAAATGTAACTTGCTCAGGGGCAAATACACCCCTAACTTCCACCCTCTTTGGAAGATAGATAAAAGATATTGAATAAAAAATACATGTATTTATTCATATTTTATACATATGAAAAATATGTGTATATGTGTATGTATTTATCTACATATGTGTATACACACATACATACCACATTTTATTGGAAACATATGAGGCTCTTCAATTTATACCACTTCCAGATCAGCCTTGGTAGCTGAGCCTTCTAGTAAAGTGAACAAAGCTGTGTGTCCAGACCCAGCCAGTTTATGCACAAGACCTACCGTGTTAAGTTAAATCCAACTTGCCATCTGGTGGCCAGATGACCAGTGCTACAAGCATTTTCCAGCATCTCGACTTGCTGTTGAGTCAGAATTAAAGCTGCAAAAGCAGCTGCTCCGTGGCTGCTTTTAGAATAGGATATTTTCTGTCTCTAGCCATGAAATCATTGGTGAGGAGGGAGTCCCCTTTGTCATTTCAGCTGCCAAGACATTTCATGCTAACGAACTGTGAAAAGGAAGTCACTAATGATATGAAATCCCTTTTTATGACCAGGGCTGGGCCAAGGCCACCGGAGGGGAGGTATTTTTCCCTGATGGACCATTAAGAGAAGTTCTCAGCAACTGAGGCTGAGCCTTTTATTCATGGAAGGTGAGAGGACAGGCTAATTCATAAGCAGTGCCCAAGGACCCAGGGGACATTGGCATGTTGCCATAAGCCACTGTCCCTCTCCAACATGTCAAAGTTCGAGATGGGAGCTTAGGTTAGCAAGGTTCAGAGGAAAAGGTAAGAGGGGTTACTTTTGCAGACCACCTAGGAAAACAAAAAACAATACCCCAGGTGCCTGTTTGAGTTATGGGAAAGACTCATAAAAATGGCTATCCCACTGAAGTTCATGTCCATTCTAACTCAAGCCAGCTGATGGCCTGAAGACTTGTACAAAGAGGTGAGTAAGGGAAATGCTCCTGTTACATGGGAAGAACCTGCTTTGCAATCAGAGGACCTCATTCGTGTCTTGTTTTATTTTTGGCAGTGTGATTTTGTATCTGACATGAGGACTTTCTGAGTCTTATATCCTCACCTACACAATATCATTAATGACTTCATATTATTGTTTTCAAGCTAAGTGAGGTAATATCCATAGAGAGGAAAATTAATATCATGTCACTATCAAAAAGTATATTTTTAGCCATTCTGTCATGACAGAAATTTTGTTATCAGAATTCTTTGGGATAAAGTTATGTTCTACTGGCACACATCCCCAGACACCTTCTTAAAACAAACATCTTTGAAGAAAGGTAACATAATCTGTGAGTGATCAGTCAATAGATTTCCCCAGAAAATAGGTATTAAGTGCAGAAGGAATGGCCATATGAGAGAGGAGTGGATTTGAGAGGAATACAGACAATATTGTCAAAGAACAGAAGGGTGGCTGGGACCAGTAGAGGGGAGAAGGGTCCCCATGGTGGGGAGACCACTTGATCAGAGCCTGTTATTTGATTTGGTTAAGTCTCTAGCTCCCGTCCAACTCTGGGCTCTTGTTTCTTATTCACCAGTGTTTCTCCACATTTACCGCAGGGCTTGTAGTACGGTACTTGTTCAGTGAATGTAGAATAAAAACCGTGCTTTGCATACTTTGCCCTTTAATTAATAGCCCAGGGTCAGCTATTAATCAGCTGACTAATTCAGGCTTTGGGGACATTTCTGTATACACTTCCTTCCCTGACCTCTGTCCTCTTCCTTGTGATATTTCTGAGGTGAGTGCAAACCTCTGGATCTGTGGGGCATGCCAGCTCTGTCAACAGCTTCCTGAATCTACCAGGTATGTGTAGGGGGGAGGGTGGCCCCTTCTACAGGCAGGTCAGTTCTTCATCATCCAGGACTTCCTGGGGTCTGAATGAGCACTGATTCCAAGTGTCACATGCAGGTGTAGGTGAAGTCCATGAGTCAGGCACCTGGTCAGGCAGAACAATCAATATTGTCATCAAGGGCCAGGGAACTTGCCAGAGCTGGCCTGATGTCCAGGTGCAGACCTCTGGATGCTTTGGGTTTCAGTTTTTAAAAGTAGACATTCTCTTATTTGTTTTATGGTTCTTCTCTTTGAAACTAAATTGAGCATCACAGCTCTTGGGTTATTAGGGAACAACAACAAAAATCTCAGGAAAAAACAGTAAAAAAAGTAAGCAAAAACAACTTGCTTAGCTGGGTGTGGTGGCTCACGCTTGTAATCTCAGCACTTAGGGAGGCCGAGACAGGAGAATCGCATGTTCAAAGCCAGCCTCAGCAACAGCGAGGCGCTAAGCAACTCAGTGAGACCCTGTCTCACAAAATAGGCCTGGGGATGTGGCTCAGTGGTTGAGTGCCCCTGTGTTCAATCTCCAGTACCAAAAAAAACCACAAAAAAACAAAAAAAAACCCCACAACTTGCTTGCTTAGCAACCAAGAGACTGAATTTAGGGGCTTAGAAAATCAGGAAGTATCACATTAGTGAAGTGTCAGATTTGCTTTCACCTAATTAAAATAGCAGCCCAAATTTCCCTTTTTGTCCAGAACCTTCTGGATGGATTTGAGGAATGCCTGATGCTGATCCTCAGGGCAGATTTAAACATTCTCCCTGTATTTCACTGACACAAATACAAAGGCTACCAATGCCTTTATGAGACAATGACCCCCAAATAACAAACTTACTGAGATCCATCTTTGAGAAAAAATTTCTCCCTGTTGGTATTTCACCCTCTAATCCAATATTGTCTGTTTGTTCCTTTTCTTTCTTTCTAGAAGAAAAAGAAATTGAAAAACTATTTATTCCTGTCAAAGCATATTTGTGGTTTTTTTTTTTTTTTTTTTTAATAAACATTTAATTGAGAAAGGAATCACTAACGGCCCACAGTTTAGGGGTGCAGTGGAAATTTTGTCATGTCCAGGGGGGTCTCTCTGGAACCTCTCAAACTCATCCCAAGAGACACTTTCTATTTCACAAATGAGCAGGAGAAGATGTCCAGGGGGAGATTCTGAGGTTTCAAATGTGTGTGGAGGAAAATGGATATTCCTTGGATTGAAGAGCTTACTGAACTCAACAGAGGTAAACTTAGAATGGGGTAAGCTTGATCCCAATACTAAGCCAGCCCTAGAATATAGGGTGACAGGATTCAGCTAGAGAAAAGCTTATGTCCTAGGGTAGACCATCTGTACCTGGGCACTTTAGTGTCAAGTGGTGAAAGGAGAAGAAATTATTGATCTAGAACAATTCTTCAGTCCAGACAAGGTAAGAAAACAGGCCAAAATGTGCAGAGGAATTATAGTCATCATAATATATTTCAAGATCCCCCCCCCCATAAATTATAACATGTTTTCCAGGAAGTCTCACTTGGCTGGAAGGGGTCCTCAAAGCAATTTCTGAATCCCTTTCTATACTGGCTCTATTTCTTTTGAGAACCCACATTTCCCTGAGCTGTTGGTCTGAGTCTACTTGGCACACATGGTAGAATTCCTAGCTCTTGTTACCACCAATGTAGTTGAGACCAAGGCCAAGTGTGAAAATAATAATGTAGCTCTTATTTATCGAGCACAGACTGGATGCCAGGCACAGTATGAAGCACATTGTATATATTATCTCTCTCTTTTTACAGCTTTATTGAAGTGTTATTGATGTGCAATATCTATACATGTTCAATATTGCTGTAGTTTGGACCTAAATTAAAATGCCCCCAAGGACTCATGTATCAAAGGCTTGGTCCCTGGTTGGTGGCACTGTTTGGAGTTGGGGAAACTTTAGGAGGGACCTAATTGGAGTAGGTCACTGAAGGTGTGATATTGAATGGTACATTGAGACCCTGGATTCTCCATTTCTCTTTCTTTCTCCGCTTTCTGGTCACCACGAGGTAAAAATAGTTTTCCTCTCTCTTGCCCTTTCGCTATGATGTTCTGCCTCACCACAGGCCCAGAAACCATGGAGGTAAGTGACCACAGATTGAAACCTCTGAAAGTGTGAGCCAAAATAAATCTTCCCTCCTTTGTTTATCTCAAGTATTTTGTCACAGTGATAGAAAGCTAACAAGCAGGAATACGTACAGTTTGATAGGTTTTGATATATGTATATGTCTATGAAATGACCACCAATAATTAGTAATGAAAAATCTACCACCTCTGAAAGTTTCCTGCTGCCCCTTTGTGATCCCTCTCTCCTGCCTCTCCCTCACCCACATGCTTATCCTCAGACAACCACTCACGTGCTTTCTGTCAGTAGGGATTCATTTGTATTTTCTAAAACTTTATATAAATGGAATCATACCATATGGCTTCTCTTTCATCTGACTTCTTCACTCAGCACAATTCTTTTGAGATTCATCCATGCTCTTATACATAATAATATAATGCATTCCTGTTTATTGCCGAGTAAATGTTCCATTGTATAGATTGACCATGATTTCATTATTCAGTCACCTATTGATGGTCATTTGAATCATTTCCAGTTTTAGCGGGCATTATAAGGGAGTTTTTGTAACTGAACTAGTTTTTATAATTGAGTTTATTTCCTTCAATCCCTAGGGTAGAATTCTAGAAAGCCTACTTTCTGGGAATAGGCAGAAGTTAAGTTGAACCCTTTTCAAGAGATCAACCTCTTTCCATTCACAGTGCACGTATTCAAAGGCTTCCAACTGTTTAAGCCTGTCCCATCACAGAGCACTTATCTCAGCAGAGATGCTGAGAGCTGAGTAGATAATGCCTGTGACACACTGGGTCCAGTGCACTGAGGCAGGGTACCATTCTGGTTCCCTGTTTCCCAGCAGCTCTAGACATGCGGGCACCATCTTGACTCAGCAGCTGGGATTCTTCAAGACCAGTGTGCTTCACTTCCAATGCAGCATTCAGTGAAATTGGCTCCCTGGCTGGTTGGTCAGGGCCTTTATCATTAAAGCTCTTCTGATTCCCTTGCTCAGCTCCCTGCATAGGGTATAAAGCTGGAGGAAGAGGTTGTGGAGTTGGCCATCTCGTAGGCAAGAGTAATGCAGAGACAATGACAGGAGAAGGTGAGGCCATGGGAAGCAAGCTCCACTTTGGAACCATTGCCCCACAGCATGGTGGAAAAGGCCTCTTCTCTGGAAGTTCTCACAGGTGCTGATGGTACAGAATGCTTTTATAGCAGTTCCCAAGTGACAGTGACCCTCCATTAGTTCCTCTAAGAGGACTTTGCACCTTTGATGGCCTGACCCACAATGATCAGCTCGTGTTTTCAGTATCACAGTCATACCTCAGGATGCGTTAACACTGCTTCTTTGTCTGACCCAGAACTGTACCTTCCCTGCACTATATCTCTGTGCTGGACTAGTTCTCTCTGGTTCTATTACATCCTGAGCTCAAGGTCATATATCAGTGGCCCAGGATTCATGCTCAGAACTGATTTGAATGTCTGTGCTCTTACTACCATATAGCAAGGGTAGGAAGAAATGTCCCTAAAATGACGTTTGGGAGTCAAGTGGTCAGCTAGAAAGGAGAAAGAGTTCTGCTATAGTCAGAAGTAAAAAACAACAAACAAACAAACAAACATGAATCTACAATCTATGTGTCAGGAGCACATTATCAAGAACATGTGCTGGGGACAGACATGTCAGGAGCTGCAGGAAGAAGGAAAGGCCTTGCCAGGTCTAAGCAAGTTAAGCCATACTTCCTGTTGGAGTATTTGCATGGAAGTAGTCTTTCCTAGTGGTTTCAGTTACCTAGTTCAAGAGCTGCAAAGAACTGGACTGGTCGTAAACACACACACACACACGCACACACACTGCAGAGGCTCAACAGCAGATGCCTGAGCTACACAGCATTGGACAAGTCACTGGCCTCCATGTGTCTTAGTTTTCTCATCTGCACAGTACGGAAAATCATTGACTCTTCCTCAAGGTTTGTTGTGAAGATTACATGTGGTTTAACACAGTAATGATTTAGCACTGTGGTGGTGACAGTTCTGCTCTTATTCTAATGGGGATGTTCTTTTGCCTTAATACCTCCGATGAAAAAGCCACTCCCAGAAAATTTTAGAGGTGACCATAGGATCCAAGTGAGTTTCCTATAGGTGCCTGAGTTTTCCCAGAGGAGAAGGGCAACCAGAGACATCTCTGCTCAGGAATGTTCCAGTGAGATATTGACATGTGGAAAAAGGTTTGCTCTCTTGAATCTGTGGAGACAGATATGAAGGAACAGTCTGAGCTTCTGGGAGTTTTATCCTAGAATCTGGGAGACTATTTGTACTGTATCCAGAACAAGGTCTTTTCCAGCTTGTGAGATTACTCCAGCACTGAGAATCCACAGGCAAGTCAGACAGCAAGTCGGGTTTTCTTTGTACTTGTTCTCAAAAGTCAGTTTCTTCATTTGCAGCCTTAACTCCTCTATTAAATATCCACACACCCTGCACCATGCACATGATTACACGTGTTACCCAAACTTGCTATAAAATTTTTGAGATATTTTCCAAAGAAAGGACCTAGGACAGGAATCTTCTCTTTACTTATTATAGGTTAAAATTTTAAAGCTTTTTCCTCACCCTCTCTTCATGTGCTATAGGTTATCTATGTCCA
Organism: Geosciurus inauris; assembly: GCA_004024805.1. Taxonomy (NCBI): domain Eukaryota; kingdom Metazoa; phylum Chordata; class Mammalia; order Rodentia; family Sciuridae; genus Geosciurus; species Geosciurus inauris. Next base: position 126,818 of record PVHX01000514.1, read on the forward strand.
CATTTTCAAATCACTTATCAAGTAACTTCAATCTCAGCAAAAGATGGGAATTACTGCCCTTGGTGATACCCTCAGATTTCATTCGCATGACTTTTGTTGTCTTTCTTCACTTTGGGGAGGAGAATGGGGTCATTCTTATTATGTTCATGAGAACTAATCACTCTGTGCTTTCCGCCAGGTTGGTTTACCATAAGTTTGTCTGGCAGCCCATCTGGAAGGGAGTTCAATCACCTGAATGTGGGCGAACATATGTATGTGTGTTCTATTTCCTTTTTTATTAACTTAGGGACCATTTCTCACCTTGTTCTCTAACTTTGCCGCCAAACTGAATACAGGGCTCTTATTGATTTTTGTGACCTAGAGTTGGGTTTCTCTCAATGAAAATGAAATATACTCAGATCAGTCTCACAGAGCATGGAGCAAGCAAAGAAATGAGGCATAAATTCAGGTGCTCCCAGGTAGAGGATGTAGTTGGACTTCTTTCTTTGGGCAGAGGCCAACTGCTGCAGTTGGGCTTAAACTGCCAGATTGTACAGGGCAGATTTCTGGAGCTTTCAGTATGAAACATAATTTACATTATTTACCATATTCTATTCACATGAGCTCTGCTAGCAAAAGAACTACCACTGTAGACTGCATATAACTCAGCCTACCTGGAGTCCTAGTTCTAAGGTCAGTAAATTTGAAATGGAAAATGTTTTCTGCTCTTTGCTTGTGTTTATCATTTTGGGGGCATACACACTAAGGAAAGAAGAAATGTTCTCATTCTATAGTCAACTTTGCAAATGGGATTATCGTTCTGCAAACCAGTAAGGTTTTAGTTTTTCAATGGATACTGACAACTTTGGGAAGAGATTTGAATGGTATTTCTGCTGTTTCCATTGAGCAAATAGCTGAATGAATTCTTACCTCTCATGTCAAAGTACTGGACTTGGTACCCTTATTAAAGGCCATTGAATTGTGGTTTCAGGGATGGAATTTGAACCAATGGAATATCCACACCAAAACAGAGTGGCTTTCTTTTCTCTCTCTCTCTCTTTATTTTGCTTTATTTTTAAACACAAGCACTCAGACTATATTTCCCCCACTTATTCTCTCAAAGGAAAAGGAAAATTGTCACCAGTGGCAATGACAGTTTTGCTTTACAGCAAAAGATGGACTTAACATTCAGGAGAGAACTCTACACTGCATTTCTGTGGCTTTTGGTGCCCTACATGTTCCGAGAAACATCTCTAATAATAAATCATAGAAATAGTCCTTGCAGGTATGGTCTCCAGAGTGAGTCTATTTCTTACTAGAAGGACAAAGCCATTCCTCCTGAGGCTGTGAGCATGACTTTTGGCTTTCTCTTAATTTCTGAAGAGATTAAATTCCATAAAATTTTCTAGCCTCAGAGTTTCACATGTTGCAAAGGGCAGAGCCTGCAGAGGTCGCTCACTTTGAATATTTTTCTTTTAATTATTTGTTCAATGATATAAAAAGACTGCTGGCTGATTGTTTGTTGTTTTTCAATAAAACTTCTGTGAAGAGAGTCAAGGTAGAATTTCCTCTCTATATTTTGTTTGCTTCCTTTCTTCCTACTTTTCTTTGCTCATCTTGCCAAAACTAACGTTTCTCTGTGGCTTTGGTATGCTTTATCCTCTAGTAGGACTTTTGATCTCTCAAGATTTAAAGTTTGGAATAGGCATTGGTGGCCTTGAGTTCACAAAAAACATTCTTGGTCTCCTTAATGTCTTGCTTTTTTGAACATGCCTTCTCTCAGTAATGTGGTTCCCCTTATATAAGATCCAATTAATCAAGTCAAAATAGTATTGGGAAAATATCTGGTGTATTTAGAACAGTGTTAAGTAGGCTTCAATACATATTTGAGAAGTCTACATGTAGAACTGGCTTAGGAATCCAGATGGGGACCCGAACCAAGGAAAGAACAACACTCTCCTCCTTCATTCCAGTTGGTGTTAGTCTAACAACTCATAAGGAACAATTGTAATATTTCCTTTTTCCAAGACTGTTATTCATTTTCTTCAGAGGAAAAGAAGGAAGGTCTCATTTCCTGGTTATTGTGCAGTGTCTTAAGCACAAACCAGTAAGACCAGTGCTCCTGGGTAATCTCCATGTGGCCAACATCTGTGTTCTGTTCTACCACCTGGGTTCATAATTACACCCTGCGCTTCAGTCCATTTATCATTAGATGAGCTAAGTCTGTGGACAAACCGAGCACATTCACTTCTGTAAACTTACCATCAGGGAAAATTATGCTGCTTGAAAGTCTTTGCCAGGCTATTTTGAATTTGTATTAAGAATTGTGTGTGTGTGTGAAGAATTATAAGAAAACAGGGCCAACCTGACAAGCTATAGGAGGTCACTTTCTTTTAAAAGACAGAATTTAGTTTACTTTCGTGAAAGTAACAAATTCTATTGTTCCTGAAATCCCAGAATTCCTTTCTTCTAATTCAACTGGATGTTTATTGGTCAGGGTTCTGAGTTGCTAACAAGAGAATCCATTCTGGTTAGTTTAAGTAGAAAAGGGGTTTATGGAAGAATACCAGGTAGATCATGGAATCTCTAGGAGGGCCAGAGAGTAGGCTCTGAGCCATCTGGAAACAATGCCTGGCCACACCACTGGAGATTCTTGGGCAAAATTGTCTTTGCCACCATAGCTTTGCACCTGGGAGGAAACTAGGATGATATGAAGGTCTCTGCCAGTGCTGATCTCAAAGATCTAGATGCTTCTACCATCACACCAGTTCCTTCCCATGCAGCCAATTCCTCAGGCTACTCATTTTCAAATTCAGGAGTCTCATGTAGATTTAATTGGTGGAATTACTAAGTTACTCTATCTAAAAGGAACTCCAGGTATGCAAGATTCCTATATAGTCCTACCTTGGAAAGATGCAGTTTATAATTTGGAATATCACCAAAAGGTGGGATATCATAAAATTTTAAACTATTTGTGCTTCAAAAAACATCAGCAAGAAAGTGAAAAGACAACCCACAAAATGGAAGAAAACCTTGTAAATCATATGGATTATAAGAGACTTGTATTTTTTCTGTGTAAATAAATCTTACAACTCAACAAAGAAAAGACAGATAACTGAATTAAAAATGGACACAGGAACAGAATAGACATTTCTCTAAAGAAGAATACAATGACCAACAAGCATCATTAGCCATCAGGAAAATGGAAATCAAAACCATATTGAGATACCATGATGTACCCACTAAGATGGCTGTAATAAAAAGAAAAATGATAATGAGTGCTAGTGAGGATGTGGAAAAAAAATGAAACCCTCATAAGTTGCTATTAGAAATGTGACGTGGTACAGACCCTTTGGAAAACCATCTGGCAGTTCTGCAAAAGGTTAAGCATAGAGTCATCAGGAAATTCCATTCCTAGATATCTACCCATGAAAAATGAACCGTAACTCCACACAAAATCTTTCATATGACGATTCATAACATCATTGTTCAAAATAGCCAAAAAGTAGAAATAATTCATGTGTCCATCAATGATTAATGGATAAACAAAATGTGTGCATCTATATGGTGGAATATTACGTGGTCACAAAAAGAAATGAAATACTGATACATGCTACAATATGGATAAACCTCGAAAACAGTATGCCAGGTGAATGAAGTCAGTTACAAGGGACTAAATATTGTATGATTTTACTTATATAAAATGTCCATGTATGAGTTTGCTAGGGTTGCCATGATACTACCACAGACTTTGTAAATAGGTGACTTAAGCAATATAAATTTGTTTACTCACAGTGGTGGAGGCTGGAAATGTGAGATCAAGGTGTTAGCAGAGTTAGTTTCTTCCAAGACTTCTGTCCTTGCTTGGATATGGCCATCTGCTCTATGTGTCTTCACACGGCCCTCCTTTAATAACAGAGTCCAAATTTCTTCTTTAATGTTACCACTCATATTTGATTACAGCCCACCCTTTCGATCTCACATTCACTTAATTACCTCCTTAAAGACTCTGTTGCCCAATAAAGTCACATGTTGAGGTACTAGGAGTTAGGACTGTAATCTATGAATTTCAAGGGGACATACTTTAGCCTTTAACACTGAGTAAGAGGCATATATATAGAGAGAAGATAAATAGTTTAATGGTTGATTGGGGCTGGAGGATGGTGGGGATTTGGGGAGATAATGGCTAATGGTTCAGAGGTTTCTTGGTGGGATATTGAAAATGGTCATCTATTGATAGTGGTTATTCAAAATTATTTGAATATACCAAGAGCCATAATATTGTATACTTTAAATAGGTGAAGTGTATGGTATATGAATTACATATTAATAAATCTGTTACCAGAAGAATAAAAAATAAAGAGGAAGTGCCCAAACAATTAAAGTTTATTACAGGAAATTAGTACCATCCTCAGCTGAGAAATAAAGAACAAGCCAGGAAATAACATCCCATCATCTCTGTGGATTAGGCTGAAGTGTTCCTCCGCAGCCTTATTCTAAATCACCTTGACATGCCCAATGGGAGGACCCATGTTGCTGTTTTTACCATGATTCACGTGTCCTTCTGGAGTCTTTGGGAACAAGGGTGAACTGGCTGTGACTGATGTCATCCCTTTAATGTTCAGGATGAATGCGGCTGCTCCCATGAGTGTCTCTTTCTTTGACCAGAGCTCTGAGTGCAGCCTGGAAATCTGTACAGTATAGAAGGGGATCATCTTCTCAGATAGTTTTTTCAGTCCCAGGATGTATTTATTTCTAAGAAATAGATTCAACTGAGAAATTAAAATGTTTAACTTAGAAACAACAGAGGCTACTATGGTGGTTTACTTTGCCTTTTTACAGTAGGAGCCCTTAATCCCCGTCTGGCCCATTTGCATTACTCTGCCTTACTTTTCTTCTTCACTGTGGAGGACCTTCCGCAGATTTTGGTCACTTTTATACTGACTAATTTGCTTGTGGTGTTTTTAATGTTTTTTTTTTCTCCCTATATAATTATTTAAGGGTCTATCATTGTTCTAAAGAAGTATGTACAGGAGAGAGTACTTGGTAATGGGTGGAAATGGGAGAGAAAGATCAATGAAAGCTTCTTTGAGTACAGTATTGTGGATTTTGAGTCTTCAGGATTGGTAGAAGAAAGGAAGGAAAAGTGGAGAGAGAAGAAAGATGCTTCAGGCCAAGCAAACCATATGAGTAAAGTCACAGGGTGTTTGAAACAGCCAGGAGCACAAGGGCAGCTGTGAATAGTCTGATTTGACTGCAGTGTAGATAGCAAAGAGGGCTGGGTAGAAGGTAAGCCTGGATAGGTAGCATGACATCCAACAGAGCCAGGGGCAAAAGAGAAATTGGCAAGGCCAAGTGTTACAACATACCCTTAAGGCATATAGGGACAAGAATTTAAATCACCAAACATTATTTAGGGACTGACTTTTTTGATTTACATTGAAGTCAGCTAAATTATCCTAAAAAATGGCCTCCAGGAAGTTTTTGGTGGAGCAATGTAATGGAATTGGCCCACCCGAGCATTCACAATGAGTATCCAGATAAACTTAAAGTTGACACAGATGGAGAAGGAAGCAAAAGAGCATCATGATAGTATCTGTGTAATAGGAAGGAAAAGCCACATTCTACCACCCCAAACATAAGTCACAGATGGTCCAACCTCAATGAACTTCAGGAGAAATCAAATACAACCAGTGCAGATAAAAGAAAAGTGGCTACAAATGCTTCTTACACAAGTTTTTTTTTTAATGATACTTCCCTAGCTCCCCTAAATCTACTTCCTCTGTTTGAATTCAGAGTCAGAGATCTTAGATCTAGAGTATCCAGTCATCATCCAGACAACACATCCATGCTCCCATCCATGTACCACACTCATCAATCCATGTTCGTATCTATTCATCCATCCATACATATATACATAATGTATCCCTCCAGCCAACTATTCGTCTGTTCATCCATCCATCCATCCATCCATCCATCCATCCATCCATCCATCCAAGCTTTAAATCCTTGTATACCTCATAATATAGCCTTTGCTCCTTCCTTTTGGTTGAGAGTGCACACACACATACATACACACAGACAGCTATGGCTTGTATTTCACATGTTCCCTAAAAAGCTATATGTTAAAGGCTTGGTTGCCAGCTGATGGTGCCATTGAGAAGTGGTAGAACTTTAGGAGGTGGGGCCTAGTGGAAGGAAGTTAAATCATTGGGGGAATATAGGAACCCTGGCCCTTTCCTGCCTGTCCCTTTGCTTCTCAGCCTACGTGAGGTGAACAGGCCTCCTCCATCACACATTCCTACTGTGCTGCCACAGACCCAAAGCACCATATCAAGCAACTATGGACTATCCTTCTGAAAGCATGAGCAAAAATAAAATTTTCTTCTTAGAGGTTGTTTATCTCAGGTATTTTGTCACAGTGATACAAGGTTGACTAACACACACATTTTCATTTTGTAATGCATAAGTGCATGTCTAATGAAAATTAGCATTACTGCTAAGGGAATATTTTTATATCAGGAAAACCTATCATGGCAAGGACAACATTACCAACTTGTCTGACCATCTTATAAACACACTTGCTGCTTAATTAACTTTTCTCTGTTCTAGTAAATGAAGCCTCCTTTCCTAATACAACCTCCATATCAATTTTATTGGTGTCTGAAATCATTTCTAATGACTAGTTAGCTATTTCCCTCCAAATCTTTCCCCTAAATCTAAGTGATAAATACCACACAATTTTCCTACAATTCTCATTCACGGTCAAAAAAAAAAAAAAAACAAAAAAACCCTCACATCTGGGTATTTCCTTAGGAAACATCACCTACGTCTCTGCCCATTCCAATCACTGTTATTTCTGGGCACACCAACCTCACTTCCATTTATGACTCCCGGCCTATATCATTGCACTCTTATTTTGGAGAAGTGGGATAGTGAAGGCATTTCCTGAGTTCTATTTTGAGAAAGGAGTAAGGTCAATAACTTTGATGGGACAGACAACCCTGAGTTGCACCCTGAGTGACATATTAGGCAAGGTCTTCATGTTCATCTCTCTCCTGGAATCCTGAGATGATGGACAAGTTAGAGAGGATGGGGAAAGGGAAAACTTCCTACGTGATGGCTTCCCCCACCCTGGTCCAGCTGTGTCTTTTGTAGACCTCCCTGGCCCTCTACGTTTATATCATTCTCAGAACTTCTGTCATGCAGTAAGTTGAGTCTAGAAAATGCAAGAAAACGGATTCTCCCCTAGAGCTCCCAGAGGAAACTAGCCCTCCTGACACCTTGACTTTATCCCAGTAAAACTGATTTGAGTTTTCTGGCTTCCAGAATTTTCAGAGAATAAAATTGTGTTTAAGTCACCAAGTTTATGGCATTTTGTTACAGTAGCCATAGGAAATTAAAACACTCCATTGACTATTTCTACTTAGAAGTTCGCCTCTGAATAAATCTCACAAACTCATCATTATGTTCCCAACACTGGGCACACTGGCATATTGTTAATTAGTTCTCTAAGGATGCAAGTAATACAGGCACATTCCAATTAACTCCAATAAAGAATATTCATCAAAATGATAAAAGGGAAAGAAAAGAATTGGCAAAACTGTCCTAGCAGAGGCCCTGCTAAGCCTTGTGGTTACTGGAACATCCTTTAGCCAACAGTGTTAGTTTTGGTCATTGAACAGCAAGGTCAATGATACCCTAACAATAGCATTATTAGTGAGCATTCCCTCAGACATGGGAGTCCATCTGGGAGTCCATTTTAGTGACTCAGTTTCTTTCCCCCCTCCCCTCATCATGCCATTAAAAGATAATGTATCTGTTATTCCAACTGCTTAAAGAAAGAAGCTAGTCTTTTGCACCCCACCCAGTGTGGGATTCTCTTTGGGGGCAAAGTTGTCTCACCAATCCAATTTCTGTGATGCTAGCCAACCTACAGATGGATGTCTTTGGGTTGGGTGATGATCCCTTGGTTCATACAGCTGTGGTCAGGGCAACAAAAGATATGTGTTACTAAAATTGGCAACCTACAGGTGTGTTGCTGAGCACAAGGTGGCTGTGGACTTGGCAGTCATGCAGAGCTCAAGTCACCCCTTTAATCCACTGGTGCATATCCAGCTCTCAACAAATACTTCCTGAAGAGAAATGATCCATGAAGATATACAGTCCCTGCCCATAAGGATTTTATCATATAAATATCAAAAGAAAAAATATGGAGCCATCAGCAATAGGACAGCATTATATTTGATAGCTTTGTATCCCAATATAATAAAGTGCTCTTTGTTGGACAAACAAAATTAGAAAATATTATAAAATATTATATTAGCAATATCCTTTCCTCTTCCCTAATGAGAAATTCTGGTGTGTATGGATTTACCTGTAGTTTCTGCTTGGGCAGGTCTGAGGTTTATCTCCCAATAGATATAGTAGCTAGGTTTGCTTAGGCTATGAGCATAGCAGGGTACACTGAGGCTTGCTCTCCCTTTGCTACCTCTCCTTGCTTCTGCAATTGTGGGGAAAACCTACTGCTTAGGGAAAAACAATTTAAACATGGCCCATATTCACATAAGAAATGTTAATAATAATGGCATGATATGTTTTATGAAAAAAAGAGAGTCATATTATGTTACTAGAAGTACCATGAATGGAACCTAGAGCCTACTTGGGAGTCTATTCAGTGAAACATCCCCATAGTGAGATTTTTTTAGTTGTAGATGGGCACAATACCTTTATTTAATTTATTTTTTTAATGTGGTGCTGAGAATCAAATGTGCTAAGTAAGCACTCTACCACTGAGCCACAACCCCAGCCCTGTGAGGTTTTTTTTTTTTTTTTTGGTACCTGGGATTGAACTCAGGGGCACTCGACCACTGAGCCACATCCTCAGCCCTATTTTGTGTTTTATGTAGAGACAGGGTCTCACTGAGTTGCTTAGTGCCTCGCTATTGCTGAGGCTGGCTTTCAACTCGTGATTCTCCTGTCTCAGCCTCCCAAAGTGCTGGGATTACAGGTATGCGCTGTCAGGTACTTTTAATTTCAGAAATTTGGGAGAACAGGTTGTAGCACAGAGCAGAACTGCACCCCTCTTCCCATCCTGCCATCTTTCTACCATTGAAAGAACTAAAAATTCCTCCTCCCTCCTTCCTGGGAGTTTGCTGTCACCGAGGAGGATGCCAGAGGCATCTTGAGAATGCTTGACACTGCCAAACTGCCCATCACTAGAAGAGTCTTGGGGCCTGAAGCCAAAGGAAGGAAGAGGCTTCCTGGAGGAGACGGGGGAAGTAGAAGCATTAAAAGAGCAGAGAGTAAAATGCCTGAAGGAGGGGAAGCGAAAGAAGGGTGAGTTAAAGGAGAGGGCACGTCCCCATAGGACACCCTTGGAAAGACTGGACAGAGTTCCACCTTCAGTGCAGGATGAAGAAGGAGGGGTTTGGCCTGGTCCACAATGCTTGATTTCTTCTCCCTGGGTGAGTACGGCTTTGAGTGAAAATTGACAACTCTCCATCCAGATCCAGAAAGCAAGGGGAAGAAAGAGAGAAGAGAGGAGAATAACTGTGGTCCCTCATGGTCTGTAGGTCATGTTCAGTTTCTTGAGGGTGCTGGGATGGTGCAAGACAGGCTGGAATGAAGAGCCTGCGAAGCCAACGCAGCAGCTCCAAGTCACCACATCAAAATATGTGAGATGTTTGGGTGGAGAAGCAGGCAGACAGGATGCCTCTGGCATTAACTGTTACAGAGCCAACTGACTACATATGCATCATTTTAACTTTCAACGACCAAGGTGTCCCGGCCAAATTTCCAATGTGCCAGAGATGGTAAAAAGAAATCAATTCTCTCTAAAATGATGTGCATAACGTATTCCAAGTCTCTTTGTTTAATGTTTTGCCTTTAGAGAACTATTTTAACAAATATAACCTTACTTGCCCCAAATTTTATAGATTGACATGTTACCTTAGCTTCTCTAATCCGGTTCTTCTCATAATGTCATATATTCCTCGACTGGAAATTCTTACACCATAGTTTTCACAAAATCTCCACAGTTGGACAGGAACAAAATAGAACACGATCAAATTGTGCAACACTGCTATTGTTGAGGTGTGCTGATAATTATAGGAGGATAATAATAATGGCCATCGTGTGTTCACTGGTTAATGTGTACCAGCCACGGCCCTCTACAGTTCAAATCATTTAATTCTTCCAACAACATGGTGAGATGTTGTTATCCCCACTTCACATCTGTGAAGCAAAGAGTGTGAGTTGCCCCAAGTTTAATAACTAATAAGTAGCAGAGAGAGAATTAACCTAAACCCACCTGAGTGCAAAGCTTATGTGTGCTGCCTGCTGTGGGGAGTCAGCACAGTAGAGAGGCTTGTGATGGCCATTAAAGGATGAGCGAGACTTTGATATAGAAGGGAGAAGAGAGAGATTCAAATTGGGGTTGAGACAGAGGAGTACGGGATAGATGGAAAGCTGGGGACACTGACATGCTTGGGACTGAGGTTTATGCTTGAACTTTAGCAAGATCTGGAGTTGGAAAGAGAGATGGAGCCAAATGGGCCTACCCTTGGAATGCAGGCTGAGAAGTTTCCAAGTGGTTCATCAGAGGAGGGGGAGTTCTTAAGTATTCTATTCTTGGTTTGAGTGATGGAACCAGTTTATCTCATTTAACAATCCTTCAGACATTTTAAGAGTGATTTTTTTTTTTTGCAACAATGATTTTGGCTGAAATTGAGGAGGCAAGAGAGAGAGGAGACAGTGGGGAGAGGATTGGGGGAAAGGTGGTCAAAAGAACATGGTTGTTCAGTAGACAGTATTTGCAAAGTTAAAGGAAAATACTTTGACAAACTTAATCACTGATTTAAACTGGTTTTTCTAATTTGATTCTCCGTGGATGAGAACAGGCCTTCAAATACAGGGAGAGGAAAAAGGGGAGGGCAACTGAATCCTCTGACTCTTCTAGACCCTGTTGGCTTGGGCTCCTTTGGGAAGGATGGCAGCCTGCATTACGTTTCCTCCCAGGCTTGAACCTTCCCAGCAGCTCACAGCAGCTGACTTCTGCCTTCTGCAGCAGTGTCCCAGCTTTGTAGAAGTGATCCCCTTGAATGGACTGCTCACTGTGAGATCTGTTTCAGAGGAGCATTTCATCAGGAGAGTGAAACTGGTGAATTTTATTAAAGGCTTCTGTGCCAGACACTTTTATATATGTTAGGTTATTTGGTTCCCTCAATAACCTTGTGAAATTACTATTCCACTGTAACAGCTGTGGAAACAGAGAGGAGGTCAAATAGCTAGAAAGCAGAGGAAGATGGATTTGAACATGGTTCTTTCTCACTCCAAGTCCAGTGCTCTTTCTCTCCTATCACTGTGAATTGTAGGTTAAAACAAACAAATCAACCAACAAACAAGCAAATAAATTAAACAAAGGAACCAAGGAGAGGGAGGAAGAAGTTACTATGATGAGATTATAAGGGAAATAGAAAATCCAAGAGGTTTTCCTCCTTTATATATAAGTTTAGGTTTGAACCTTCAATTTGTAAGCCCCAGTGGACTGGTCAATACTGAAGAGGGGGCTGGTAAATCTGCTGCTCTCCTCCAGAATCTGAGTTTACTGAAAGGGATCTCTCTCTCTCTCTCTCTCTCTTCCTCCCTCACTCCCAGAAAGAAGTCCTCGTGGATGATGTGAGCATGCTAGATTGCTGCAAGGACCTTAATCCTGGGAGATTTATGTCTGGGACTTCACTATGGAAACAAAACTATTTTCCCCAACCTGTCAGGAGGCAACAATTAGAAGAGGAATGTGAGGTTTACTTTTGACGAAGCCTGTGATTCCTGGTAGAAACTCTCTTACCAATGGGGTGACTTGTTGCTAAAATATAAAGACTACAGGCTAAAAAAGAAAAAAGAATATAGAAAACATAACAGAATTCCTCTTACCCCACTTTAGAACATGGAAACAAAGGGTGGACTTTGCAAATAAAATATAGCACATTTTGGGATATTTTTTCTGCATTAAGATGCAAGTCAGTCTGTACTTGGAAGCTGGTTTTGTGTTAACTCATGTAGGGTAGATCTATTTTCCCCTGTTGTTATAAAAACATTTCAAGACATGCATGACAGAGAATCCTGCTGATTTCTGAGCCACTGCAGATAGTTGGACATTAGTGTGAACGGTACAAAGACTAATTTTGATTCTAGCCTATGCCTGTCATGATAATGGGGGTTCTAGCCCTTAGCACAGGTGGGTGTAATGACTGTGTTAAGGCTGTGTTAAGTTTGTACAGTTTAAAGTCAGTAGGGATAATGGCAGTAGCAACACCATAAACTTAAGTAGTTAGGTGGTCTGGAGGTAGAGGGCTCCGTGTAGTAGTCTAGGTCAATGGAAGACGCAGATTCAGTCTGAGAGTCTGAAGTAATCAGAGCTCTCAGAGGAGCCTGAAGACAGTCACAGAACCAAGGATAGGGGAACTAGTGGACTTTTCAAGACCTGATATTGTTTGCCTCTTAAGAGTAGGTACTATGTTTCATACAACATTATATTCCTCAGTGCCTACCACAGATTCTCATCCCAGAGCAGTACACATCAAAGGTTGGTTAAACATGTGAACTCCTTGATCAACATTCACACTACTGGGTATCAGGTCTATGTGACCAAAAGGAATCCCAATAGGGAAGAGTGATCTCCTGGCCTTCTGAGATGGCAAAATTGTCTATGAACCTATGAGCTAAAATCTGCCTAGCTTTCTCCACCTGGAGTTGAAGTTCAGTTTGGTTGGGGTGGGATCATGTGGATTCAAATGTGGTCTAAATTTCATTATGAGACCATGATCTTCTTTTCAGCAGATCTCTGTTCCAGAGATCATTGCTGAAATAATCAGTTGCCTAACTACTTGGAACCATTTGGGTAGCTTCATTGTACAACACACATATTAGACTTGGTGCTTTATGAAGTAGATTGACAGGGCTCTTATCCAAGGGTGAAACCAAAGCCAAAATCATATCATATTTTTGTCCTTCCTTCCTCTGAGTTTCTGCAATAACTCACAGGCATTTCCATTAGGGCTATTATGTATTGTTTTAATTATTTAATTCTTTTATTAGGAACTCTTTGTGAGTAAAGGCCAAGAATAGTAAATGATACATAGTAGAATCTCAATAAGCAGTTGACAATGTTGAATTTTAAAATAATGAATGAATGAGTTTATACTGCAAAACTGGATAGAAAACTAAACCATTCAAGTTTCAAATTTCTATCAGCTCAGTATATTTTCTTCTTCATTGTTGGTGTTGTTGGTACCAGGGATTGAACACGGGCACTTAACCACGGAGCCACATCCCCAGCCCTTTCTTAAAAAAAATTTTTATTTTGAGACAGGGTCTCACCAAGCTCTTAGGGCCTCTCTAAGTTGCTGAGGTTGGCTTTGAACTTGTGATCCTGCCTCAGCCTCCCAAATCACTGGGATTAGAGGCATGTGCCACCGCACCTGGCCATATTCTCATCTTGATTGACAGTGTTTTGCAATGCTGTTTCCACATCCATTACATCTTAAGGCATAAATTCAAAGTATCTTGGCATTTTATTATCGTATGGTCACCCCCACTATGACAGGCATGTTCTTCATAACTTCCTTCAAGAAAAGAATTTGATGTTCAGCTGCATAAAGTGCAATTAGCCGACAGCCTCCATCTGCAGTGCCTTGGAGTTCTAGCCTCAGCATTGGGGCTGATTTAATATTCTGCTGCAGGTCACAGGCAATGACTGAGCATGGTGGAGACCCTGGGGTATGGCCATTTCTATGTAATGAGGGGCTGCTCTACTGGGTAATCTTTGGTTTTGTTCCTAGAATTTCCATTGAACTGGGCTGAGCCTTTCCTTGCCTCATTTTTCTTCCCCTCTCTTTTCATTTTAGGTATCAGATACTCATCTCAGTTGGAGGACTTTGTCCAATGCCACTTCTTATTCCCTCATGTTTCACAGACTTTACCTCCCAATAAATCTCTCATCTGCCTCTCTGCTATCTCAGACTCTGCTTCCCAGGGGAACCAGACTAACACATCAACACAATACCTCATAAAATATATTTTCTTCCCTAAGACATGAGAGAGAGAGAGAACTTAACTTGAATGCATAAGCGTCTTCTGCCACAGCTGAAGCCATGTTGAAATGCACTTCATTTATCATGGCAGCAAAGTCTATCCCAAATCATGTTTTGGTTCTTCATGTCGTTCATGCAAAAATGTCATCTCGTGGGGGTGGCTAAAGTAGATAATGGGGCATTTAAATTCAGCACCCCATACACTAGCTCTTTGGCATGTCTTTGCAAGTTGAATCACAGCCTGAGGGAAACCTGAGCACTGAACAAGTTCAGAGGCGATAATGAGAGCAACTGTGAATGGGGTTTATGAGGCCTTTTGGATGAGGCCCTTGAGAAGTCTGGTGCTTTTCTTCCACTTGGCGTTTTGCATTTTTGGAACAAGATACTTTTAAGCTTGGAATGAGGTTATCACAAGCTGTTTGTTTTGCCAAAGAACCGATTACCACTGCGAGTCTTATGTTCCTCTCATCTCTTGTTTGCTTCTGCCTCGCCAAGGATTCTGCTCTCCTGTGGTTCCTGGTAGCCTCACTGGTAACTGACGATGAGACTTGTAGAAGGTGAGTGAAAGACAGAGTCAGTCAAACCAAACAAACTGAGTTCTAATATTTATCTTCTTGCTCCTTGCAAATTGGCATTCTTATTGACAGTTGGAACCCCTGTCCTTATTATGCAGAATATCAGCTAGACAGTTATATAATGACATACTTCTCCTGCTATATAATGACATAATACTAGGTGTTGAAAATATCAATTTCTTCAACTATGACTTTGTGTGCTCAACTGTGTGCAAGAAAGGAAAACATGAAAATGCATTACTTAGTCACACTTTAATCTAATGTAGCAATAAGATGACTAGTGCACAGTTTTAAGGAGCAGAATCTAAGATATCAACCCAGATGACAGCCTCCTCCAGGAGACTTCCCTGACTCCACCTTCACTCCTGCCATTCATTAACCACATAAGCCCCTGGGCATGTATCTGTGTGACTCCAATGAGTTTTGTATATTTTTATACCCTGTCTTGGGGTTTGAGGAAACTGGAGAAGTTGTCATAGAGTAACCTCTAACTGAAGGCAGCCCTTCTCACACAGAACGGGCATATCTTAACCAGGCATTTAGTTCCAAAGCCAATACGCAGTGAGTAATCAAGCGTTGTCAACATTACCTTTGAAAATGGCAATGTGAGCCATTTGGAACAGAGGTGATGGGGTGAAGAAGGTGAGCAGACTCATTTCCCTGGTCTCACTTTCACTCCTGGTTATTAACAGCAGGAAGACTCATCCACATTATTTGACAATTTTTCATTTACATTTTAATCAAATCCGTGAAAGTGTCTTGTTAAGCTATTTTATTAGGTTTGTCACAAAAATGATCAGTTTCCCCACTCACTTTCTCTTCCCCAGAGGCAATGGTTTTTTAATAAAATGACTGATCCTCCATACAAACTTATATTGCTACTTGCTGGGTTTTCATTTACAGAAATTATCTACAGACTTTCTACCATGGGAAACAGGGAACTTCATTCTCTTTCATTCCCCTCCACCCACCACCCCTCTACCATCACAAAATCTTCCAGTTTCCCCAGGCTCATTGCAGCTATATGATAATTGTGGTTAGGACAATATTTGATGTTTTTATGACTCTGTAAGCCATACACAGCTGAGCCATGTAGTAAACCTATTTTTTTTTCCCTGAATAACTTTTAACTTTCCCTAGAGTTAATAATTGATTTTGGGTCTTTTTGTTCACTTTTTTATGCACTTAAATTAAAGTAACTTCAAATTCTCCACCCATTGCCTAAATCTCCTGCCAGTATATTAAAAAGTACAGTGAATCAATTTCATCTTGGAGAAATCCTCTGGAGCCTTCTTATTTGTTCCTATATGGTCTGATAGCCCTTTGTAGCTGAAATGCCACTGCAGTCCTAGCTCATGTTTCCTGTTATGATTTAAATATGAGGTACTCCAAAAGCTCATGTGTGAAACAATGCAGGAATGTTCAGAGGTTAGATTGTGAGAGTTGTAACCAAATCAATGAGTTAATCCACTGATATAGATTAACTGGGGGGTAACGGAGCAGGTAGGGGATGGTTGGAGGAGGTGGGTCCCTGGGGGCATGCCTTTGGGTTTATATTTTGTCTCTGGTGAGCAGAGCTCTCTCTTTGCTTCCTGATTGTTCTAATCTGCTTTCCTTTGCCAGGTCCCTTCCACCATAATGTTGTCTTGCCTTAGGCCCAGAGCTTTGGAGTAAGCCAACTGTGGATTGAACCTCTGAAACTGTGAACCAAAATTAACTTTTCTTTCTTTATGTTGTTCTTGTCAGATCTTTTGGTACACAGACAAAAAGCTGACTAAAATATTTCCATTTCATTCTGGAAGTATCTTTGACCTTTCTTCCGTGTTGAATTTCCTCTTTCCTGTATCCTGTCTTTCCTTCTTTGGCTTAATCTCTCATTTGGGTGGAGTACATTTTATTAAAATTTCCTGAGAAAGGGTGGGTAAGAAGTATATTCTTTTGGAATTTTGCATGTCTGATAATGTCTTTATTCTATGCTCTTATTTTGGTTTGTTTGAGTGTAGAATTTTAGGATGTAGATGATTTCCATTCAGAATTTTAAAGGTGTTATTCCATTATTCTAACATCCAACATTGCAAATGAAAAGGATGAAGCCAACCTGATTCCTGTTCTTTTTTTTTTAATATTATTTTTTAGTTGTAGATGGACACAGTATCTATTTATTTTTATGAGGTGCTGTGGATCGAACTCAGTGCCTCACACATGCGAGGCAAGCACTCTACTACTGAGCTACAACCGCAGCCCTGATTCCTGTTCTTTGTAACTTTTATTTGTCCTCTGAAAGTCTGTAGGATCTTAATTCTAAAACTTTACAATTATTGCACTCATATTTTTATTAATCGATTTTTATTGATCAGAATGGGCACTTAATTGGTTCTTTCAATATGGAAACTCACGTTTTTCAATTTTGAAAAGTCATCTTGAATTTTTTCTTTGTTAGTCTCTCCCTTCATTTTGTCTGTCCTTTTTGGGAGGGCTTATGTGTTGTTTCCATATTGGATTTTTCAGATTAATCTACTTTCCTTAACTTTTCTTTCCTATTTTCCATCTCTTAATTTTTTTCTCTTGCTGGAAGATTTCTTCAACTTTATCTTTCAACCTCTCTGTTCAGTTTTCAATTTTGCTATCATATTTTTTTTTTATTTCCAAGGACACTTTTTTCCCTCTATGAATGTTTCTTTTTAATAAAACATCTCAGTTTTGTTTTATGGTTACAATGTCTTAGCTCCCTAAAGGTAGGGTTGAGATAGTCATATCATACATAGATTTTTTTTTATTCTCCCTTAATAAACTCCACTTCTTGTAAATTGCTTAATTTATTTTTGTTTGTTTCCATATGACAGCAGCAAAATACATATTCTTCTCAAGTACACGTGAAACATCTTCAGGATAGTTCCCATTAGGTCACTATTATGGTTTGAATGTGAGGTGTCCCTCTAAAACTCTTGTATTAATGCAGGAATGTTCAGAGGTGAAGTGATCAGGTTGTGACAGTGGTAACCTAATTAGTTCATCCTAGTTCCAAAGGACTGGGTGGTAACTATAGGCAGTCGAGACCCTGGGAGAAGGTGGGTCACTGGGGAAGTAGCCTGGAAAGGTTCATTTTCCTTACAGCCCCTTTCTTCCTTTGTCTCTTTCTGCTTCCTGACCTTGGCATGAGCTGAGCAGCTTTTCTCCTTCATGATGTGCTATCTCACCTTGGACCCAGAACAGGGAAGTTGGCTGTGTGTGGACTGAGACCTCAGAAACTTTGTGCCCCAGGTAAACTACTCTTCCTCTAAGTTGTTCTTGTCAGATATTTTGGTCACAGCACCAAAAAGCTGACTGAAATAGTCACAAAATGTGTCTTTTAAAAAGTAAGAACATGAGCTGGGATTGTAGCTCAGTGGTAGAGCACTTGCCTTGCATGCATGAGGCACTGAGTTTGATCCTCAGCACCACATAACAATAAATATATAAAGATATTGTGTCCATCTACAGCTAAAAAAAAGTAAGAACATTGAAATCATATCAATTATTTTTTCTCACCACAATATTATGAAACTAGAAATCAATAACAGGAGGAATTTTGGAAATACACAAATATATGGAAATTAAACAACATACTTCTAAACAACTAATAGATCAAAGAAGAAACTGAAAAGAAATTTTAAAATGCCTTGAGACAAATGAGGAAAATACAATGTACCAAAACTTATGGGACACATCACAAACAATTCCAAGACAGTTTATAGTAATAAATGCCTACATTTAAAAAGAAGAAAAATCTCAAGTAACCTAACATACCACAAGGCCCAGAAAAAGAAGCATAAAGTAAGCCCAAAGTTATTAGAAGGAAAGAAATAACAAAGGTTAGAACAAAAATAAATGAAACAGGGCTGAGGTTATAGCTCAGTGGTAAAGTGCTTGCCTAGTATGAGTGAGGCCTTGGGTTCAATTCTCAGCACCACATAAAAACAAATAAATGAAGTTTAAATTCTTAAAAATAAATAAATAAATGAAAGAAATGAGCAAAGATAGAAAAGATCAACAAAGTTGAGTTGAGCTTTAAAAGTATAAACAAAATGGACAAATCTTTAGTAGTTTAACCAAGAAAAAAAGGATTCAAATAAACAAAATCAGAAGTGAAAAAGGAGATATAACTGATACCACAAAACTACAGAGAATCATGACACTGCTCTAAACTATTAGACAGCAACAAATTGGATAACCCAGAAACACAAGCTACCAGGCTATCAAGACTGAATCACAAAGAAATAAAAAATAAAAAATCACAAAGAAATAAAAAATCAATAACCAAGGAGACTGAATCAGTAATTAAAAATCCCCTATTAAAGAAAAACTCAGGACCTAATGGCTTCAAAGGTGAATTTGAAGGAATACAAATATTTAAGGAATATCAAACATTTAAGGAATACAAATCAATGCATGTTAACAGAATGAAAGACAAAGACCATCTAATCATGTTGGGTAAATATAGAAAAAGCTTTTGACAAAATTAAACAGAATTTCATTATCGAAACTCTCAACAAGTTAGGTATAGAAAGAATCGACATGCAAAAACACAAGAAAGGCCACACATGACAAGCTGCAGCTCACACCATACTCACTGGTGGCAAGTTGAAAACTTTTCCTCTAAGATCAGGAACCAGGCAAGAATACCCACCCTCACCATTTCTGTTCAACATAGTAGTACCAGCCAGCAGTAAGGCAAGAAAAAGAAAAGAAAAGAAAAAAAGCCACCCAATTGTCTCAGTTTACACGTGGCATGATCTTGTACATAGAAAACCCTAAAGACTCCATCAAAACACTGTTAGAAAGAATTAATTAATTCAGTTAAGTGATAAGACAGAAAATCGCCATGCAAAAATCAGTAGCATTCCTGTCTTATTAGAGGTGTTCATCATCTGGCTGATACTCTTTGGTTTCTTCACATTTAAGATACTAAAAAGCTGATTAGAAGCTTCAAAATAGCCCTTGGTGACTATGAGTTTTTCTGTAGGGTGATATGGCTAGAACCCAATGTCAGCATGTTTCCAGAGAAGATATGTCATCTTCTGCCTAGAAGACGCATCCTGGGTCCTAGTGTTTTGGAGGCTGATTGACCTAGAATTTCTGTAGTATTAACCACATTCCCCCTGACTGTTTTCCCAAAGCTATCTAAGCATCCCATTTTCTCAGGCTGGTTGTGATTTACCTCATACCTCCAACATATTGCTGTTACTGACTCTTTTTTCAGTCCTCTCACCCTTATTGGTTTATACCTTTAAAATATCCAGGAGTTTGCAGAAGTAGGGGGAGGTTGGAAATAAATGCAAGCATGGATCCACCCTCCGAGCCAGAATTCAGTATTTAGTTGTCTTCTCGCTTCATTTTTCACTTAACATACAAATTAGATTTAAATAAGGTATATATGTTGTCTTACCAGAGATTTTAGTGATGTTTGTTGCATATCCTACAATTATTTTCTCACTCTTGATTAAATTTGGTTTTCTATGATATAGTGTGATAAGAACTCTCATTCTTCATTTTTAAGCATGAGAAAACAGAGGCTTATTCAACAGAAGTTGAATACTGTCCAATTTCCATTAGTTGCTAAGGACTTGGATTTTCTGACTCCAAATCTGACTTCTTTTGCCACCTGCATCAGTCTTTCTGTGTATGAATACTTCCTGGAGCTAGAACTAAATAACTGCAAGGCAGTCTCTCTCACCCATAGATGACTCCTGATTGATGGCTGAAACCTGCCCCCTTCAACATTTCATGAGTTCTGATTCTACCACCTTCAGCTATATTATGTAAATTTAATCCTTTTCTCCATGTCAAGCCTTTAACAATGTGTATTCTGCTATCATGGGGTATGGAAAATGGGCAATGGGGTTTTAAAACTTAAGGAATTCTGAGCCCAGAACATTGGATGAATATTGAAGTTGTCCTTGGTGATCTAACCTGTGATGTGAGTGAAATATCAGAATTCTCAAAGAAGGATAGTGGTGACAGATGGGAAGTGGGCGGATGATAGCAATAAGGTAGGGCAGAGAGAACATGGCAGACATGAGCAGCATGAACCTCAAAGGAGGAAAAGATTTTAACTATGGGTAGAAGATACATGTACAAAAAGAAGTTTGGAGAAGGCCGATCCTGTGTTCTGGCTTCTGAGAGAATGAGGTCTGTCACAGAATCGGAACATAAAGAATCCAGATAACAGATAAGACAATAAAGTGGAGGAAACATTGAATATACAGAATAAAGATGCAGGAGAAATAATTATAAAGGAAGGAGATTTTAAATAAGGCAAAGTGGAAAGAATTGGTTTGAGAGTTAGAGAAGAGTTGAGAAAAAGTAAACTTGGAGCAACTCAAGGATGTGTATGTGATCTTGAATAAAAAAAGAAAATGTGTAGCCCATCTACCCTAACTGACCAGTATGGCTATTGAGGACAACAGCCACGCAGGTGAAGCCTGGATTGAGCCTCTCCCTTCTCACAGTGGACGCGAGCCTGTGGCAGGCCTGTCCTCCCCTGCAGCATGCCCTGGCTTGCCAACCTGGCCCATGGGACTCTTTCTTGTCCATAATCACCAAAGGCACTGGGTGAAGGATTTGGTCTGAAGCCAAAGCAAATAGCAGCTGAGAGACATACAACAGTTGGTGTCTGGCTCAGATGGCCCTGGCGCCTTCCTGCGCAGCCCCCTCTCCCCACAGAGTCTGTTTGGCCCAGTGAAAACAGCTAATATTTGTGCAGAGCTTTGGGGTTTACCACCCACTTCCACATGGAGTGCTTCATTCCATCCTCCTAACTGTGTGGGTGGTGAAGTTTTATGATTCCCATTTCAAAGATGCGGAAACTCCTAGCTCTTCCCCTTACAATTGAGTGACATTAGGTCATTAACCCTCCCAGAACATCAACTTTCCTGGTAAACAAAATGAGAATAAGACCTATAATGAAGTTGTTTTGAAAATTAAATAGGATTATGTGTGTAGTAGCTCTTGATGATGTCATATACATGAATATCCCCACTTAAATAACTTGGACAAGTGGGAGTCTCGACTTGCCTTTGCCACTGAGGAAAACGCCACTCCCAAGTGTGAAAGGAATCATTTGTAAGTATGCACCATCAGTGACTGTAATCAGTTATAACAATGGCTCCAGAAATTTCTTCCATGCCCAGATGAATACTTCCTTGCAATGTAAAATCAAGGTGGAGTTTGTTTTCTTTCCTGGAATCCTGGCTAGCTCTGTGACTTGCTTTGATCAACAGAACATGGCAGAAGTAAGAGTGGGCCTTGTGTTTTTGCTCTCAACTCCTTGGGGCCTTGTGACTTCCATGTAAGGAAGCCCATTCAGGCTGATCTCCTGAGGACCAGTGACCATATGGAGAGAATGTCCCAGTCATCCCCACAAGAGACCACAGTGCGCCAACTGGGACCTGTCAACCTTTATCCTATTCCTTCCCTGTTCATCTGCCAACTGACTGTGGCATACATGACCCCAGGTGAGACCAGCAGAGGTACTGTCCAGCTGAATATGTTCCAAATTACAGAATCGTGAAAAAATATGATTGTTATTTTTGGCCACTGTTATTTGGGGTCCACTTTTGAATAGAAACCAACAACTGAAACATGACTAAGGTGAGATTGTAGGAATATGTTTGGATGGTAATACTATATGGATGCTGAAAGTGGGTATGAAGAGCACTCATGGTATCTTCTGTCTCCTTTAAATTATGTTGATTCTACACCATTTGGCAGTCATTTGACTCAATATAGACCCATAAACTTGATGAATTTGTGATCTGCTCCTCTCGTACATGTAACTGCTAGGATAGATATGATAAAATCGTACATTCAACGAACTCCAAGCTCAGGGTCTTATTAATTTCTACCTCATCCCTATGACCAACACAGGGTCAGACTGAGGGTCCTGGGAATATTCCCAACATCATGCTGGGAGTTCATAGTCAAGCTTGAGATCAAACCTCTTAGTCTTTGACCCCTGATCCCTTTGTCCATGTGCTGGGAGCTCACTCAACTCATTGTCATCTGAAGAGCACCTCAGAGAACCCCAAATTATACTGAAGCAACTGGTGCTTAGAAAAGAGGACATGGAAGCAGGGAGGACAGAAGCAAGATATTTCAGGATGGGCTCACCTGAGGACGCCACACCTGACCCTGTCTGGGCCAACTTGAACATCTCAGAGGAATTCTGGTGAAAAGGGGTTCAGACAGTCCCTCAAGTTCTTCACAACTGCTATGGTGTTATGGTTTGGATGTGAGGTATCCCCCAAAAGCTCACCTGTGAAACAAGAAAATTTGGAGGAGAAATTATTGGGTTAGAGCCTTAACCTAATCAGTGAATTAATCCTGATAGGGATTAAGTGAAGTGGTAGGGTGTGGCTGGAGGAGATGGGAATTGGAGTGTGGCTATGAGGTATATATTTTGTATCTGGAGAGTAGAGTCTTCCTCCCCCCCCCCCGCCCCTTCTGATCATGATGTGAGCTGCTTCCCTCTGCCACACTTTTCTGCTGTGATGATCAGCCTTACCTTGAGCCCCGAGGAATGGAGCCTACTGTCTATTGATTTAGACTTTTGAAACCATGAACCCCCAAATAAACCTTTCCTTCTTTACAGTTGTTCTGGTCAGCTCCTTTAGTTACAAGGGCAAAAACCTGACTGAAAGATATGGATTGGATATAAAATGTTCCCCTGAAGCTCCTGGGTTAATTCAGGAATGTTCAGAAGTAAAATGATTGGATAGTGAGAGCTCTAATCTAATCAGTCTATCCTAGTTTGAATGGACTGGGTAGTAACTGTAGGCAGGTGGCATGGCTAGAGGAGGTGGGTCACTGGGGAGCATACCCTGGTAGTGTTCATCTTCCCTGTGACCCTTTTCTCTTCTCCTCTCTCAGCTTCTTATCTGCCATGACCCAGAGTAGCTTCCCTCTGTCACACCCTTCTGCTGTGTGATGTGCTGCCTCATCTTGAACCCAGAGCAATGGAATTGGCTGACCATGGACTGAACCACTGAAACAGTGATAAGCTTTTCCTCCTCTAAGTTGTTCTTGTCAGATGTTTTGGTCCCAGCAACAAAAAGCTAGGTAACACAGCAACCAAGGTGAAATGCCCAAAGCAGATTGTTCTTCTCTGAGCAGGGATGCTTATTCTTAAGGGACTTTCTAGTTTCTGCTCTGGGCTTTCCCATAGACAGGAGAGAAAGATGAAGTGACTTCAGGCAGTGGAGACCAAGGCGGTTTCTCCTTGCAAGCCCAAAAAAAGACTGACTAGCAAACTTATCCATGAGCCAGTGGGAAAATGCTGGCGAAAACATATATCCTTGTTGCTGTGTGGATCGTAGGATTCCTCCCACCTTCTCAGACTCAGTCCTGGTGCCACAGTTCCTAATGTGCTGAGATTCATTTTCTTTAAGTCTTCTCTCTCTGTGACTCTTTGTTCTCTTGGCCAATTGTAGAGATGAAACAGGAGAGTTGGGGATGGCAGAAATGGTTCTGGTTTCTGAGCTCTGCTTTCTCTGCACAATTCTAATGTCATGAGTGTAGGGAAGAAAAAGGGAGAGGCCACCAGCTGGGGCCACAGTTGTGCAATCCTGGTGCTTGGAGCTATGTGGCACACAGCCCACCTAACCATGCCACCAGCCAGTCAGCAGCATTTATGGGACTCTAGTGGGATGTAGGCAGAGAACGTGGCTTGCTGGAAGGAATATCAAGAGTAAGAAACCTGGTTCCAGCATTCACCTGTTGTATGAACTTAGGTTAATTAAATTAACATTTTTCAAAGCATGTCACAATTTATAATTTTCAAAAGAACTTTTGAATTAAGCCTTTCAACTCCCCCATGTGATGTATGATGTCACTATTTCTATTAGATGAAAAAATTGAGGCCCAGAGAGAGAAAGTGACTTTGCCAAAGCCACAGAGCCCACAGAATCAGAATATGCTGCCTACAAGCCCTTGGCTTTCCCCGCCATACTCCCCATTCCCCAGCCTTGTACATTAATTTCTCTGAGCCTGAGTTTCATCATCATTAAAATAATGACACTTTCACTGGGCTCTGATTCTGTGTGAAATAAACATGTTACTTGTGTTATCTCATTTAATCCTTTAAATAACCTATGAGCAAGAACTATTTTTATCCCCGTTTTACAGATGAGAGAACTGGGCTTAAGGAGATTAGAAATCCACCCAAGCCAAAGCCTGTGCCCTTACCACCACCATTTGCAAGTTCCCATCTGTTATTTGGAATAATTTTCCCTACCCACCTACCTCACCTGGTGACACTGAAGATAAAATTGTATGGTGGATGTGGAAACACGTTTTGGAAGTTAAACATGCATGGCATAAATAAAAGGAAAAATTAAAATTCCCAGTCCTGAGGATAACAAAGCTCAAAGAACTCCTGGTAAACTGGCATCTCCACATACCTTTACTGACACAGAGTAGCACAGAAAACTAACAGAGAAGCTACAAGGGAAGGATCCTAGAGTCCAGATGTGCCAGTCCTGGAAGACTTCCTGAAAGAGGTGAGTTTTCCCTACTCTTGACAAATGATGCTGGCACCAAATGTAAGAGAGGAAAGGCACTTCAAGCCAAAGCCTCGGCCAGCAAGACCACAGTTCCTGTCCAGAAGGTAGGCAGGTGTCCAGGAAGGGATGAAGATTCTGACTGGAGATAGTGGAAGTGGATGATGCTCTTAAGGTCATAGAAGTGTGTGTGTGTGTGTGTGTGTGTGTGTGTGTGCGTGTGTGATCGAGAGAAAAAGAGAGAAAAAAACAGGGCCACCCATCCACACCCTCTGAAGTGTCATGCACAATAGCGTCCACATTATCCTAAATGCAGAAGGAAAAAAAAAAACTATCTGAACACTTTCTGTTGCCACAATCCTCAGTCCCCTGTGGAATCAAATGCACTCTGTGATCTTGGCACAGACTTTGCTCTCACTTGTGGGCCTTTTCCATGGACTTTTATGTCTCTGTTTATTTTGTGCATTTTGTGAGTGGCTCTTGCCTTTAAAGGAAATGCACCAGCCTTGGCCTATCATTATGGTCCTGCACTCGCCCTGCTCTTGGGATGGGTGAGCCTGGGCTTTTAATTTGCTGTGACAGGAGATAATTGTTGCTTGAGTTTCCACCTCTGAAAATAAACCCGGGTGGTGCTTCCTGGCTGGGAATCCACAGAGGCAAGCTCACCCCTGGGGCTAATGCCAGGGAAGGCTTAAGCCAGGCTGAAGCAATTGGTCTCGATGTCCCTCATCCCTTTCCTTTTGTGGATTTCAAAACATACAATTAGTGTTTTCTTTAAAAGCTCAAGATGGCCAAGTTAAGAAAGTTCAGGGAGACTTTTCGAGAATGTATGCAAGAATTCCTGAGGTGGAACTATGAAATTTTAGATTCTAGGGATACTAACTAAATCTTCTACTCTGGTCTAATTCCTGTTTCCAGATGCATTAAAGTTCGAAGGCATCATGTCCTGCCCACCAGGGATATCCTCCATTGTCTTTTTCTTCTCTTTTAAATATGACATCTTGCATAGAAGTAATCTTGGCAAGGTCCCACCAATCAAAGCATTCTGGATTACAAGTTGGGACATGGATTTTGGACACCGGCAAGACTTTTATCATGTATAAAATGAGGTAGCTTGAGATAACCTCCTTATAGGAAGGTCTCTTCCTATAAGTGGGTCTGCATATCTTGTTCACCATTCATAAGCTTGTCTCACTACAGCTTGTTCGAGAGCAAGGACTTGTGAAGCCAGAGCACATCATGCAAACCCAGATGGGACAAAGATGTCTAGGAATTATAAACACTGAGGCTTGGGGGTAAGATAATGCAGAAGACCCCAAGAGGCAGGAGAGCTCAGAGTGGTAGAAAAGAACAAATCCAGGAGGTCACTGCCCCCTATGTTCCTGTGCCCTGTAAAAGGTCATTCCTGAGCCATAAACATTCTCTGTGTTCAAATTACAAGTCTTATGACCTTGGACAAGTTCCTAAACCTTTCTTAGTTTCCCCTTTTATAAAATAGGGAAGACAACAGACCTGCCTTGCTGAGCTCTTGTGAGGTTTAAGGTAGTACAAGTATGATGGTCATCTGTGCATTTCACCGAAAACTCTGATGCTTTTCCTTTGGGGCATGTGGAAAGAATGTATTTCCCTAGGCCCTTGATATTAGACTTATCCATGTGACTTCCTTTGTCCAATAAAATGAGAGCATTTCGTTGAGTGTGTTCCTCTGTGCAGAAGCATTTTCTAGCTGGTGGAAGATACTGCTGTGATCCCTACTTTTTGCCATGGCAACCAACAATACATTTGATGGTGGAATCTCCCAGTGGAGGGGAGGCCCCCAGCCAACTTGCAATGATCTTTAATGATATTGAGTAGTAAGCTTACTATTAGTTACTAAGATTTGAGGGTTGTTTATTGCCGCACCATAATCTAGTCTACTCTGACTATAACAATCTAGGAAACATTTAGCATAGTCCTTAGAACATAGTAGCCTCATGATAAATTATTGTTCTTATCTTTATTCTTCGGACAAAGGTAAGAATCACTGTCTTTTGAAGTAACCACATAGAATCTCTTGTGTGTACTCTTTTATAGTGACGTCATCTCAGAATCATCAGAGGCTATCAGAATCCAGTGAATCTCTTTGCTTAAGAACAGTGATGCCCTTTCCAGCAACAGAAGAGGGTGT
This sequence comes from Geosciurus inauris, assembly GCA_004024805.1. Classification (NCBI taxonomy): domain Eukaryota; kingdom Metazoa; phylum Chordata; class Mammalia; order Rodentia; family Sciuridae; genus Geosciurus; species Geosciurus inauris. The sequence goes on from PVHX01000514.1 coordinate 154,167, forward strand.
ACCACTGTTTGTCTAATGGGTCGATCATGTGTTCTAATTTTCACCAGCCAGAAAACCAGTAGCAGGACAATAATGTTGCTGTCAATTAAGTTAGTCCCAAATCCTAAGCCTAATGGATTCTCTGCTCAGAATAAAAGATAACAGAGGTTGAGCATGTGATTCCAGTATTTGGCATTGATTACTTAATGCAAAACCCAAAATCTTGGTTTGTTTCATTTATTATCATAGGGGATATTTTCCCTGTTTAACTGAGTAGGTTATAAAACTTTAGGAATGTAGGTTACATTAGAGTAAAATGGACTGTGGTTAAAGAAGCTGGCCATTTTTTTCCAGCACAGTTTCGGGACAAAACATTTAGTTTTATGTCCTTACAGGTTCAGAAATGGGAATGCAGGTAGAAGTCAAGAGCACAATCTTGGGTACTAGGGCTAGGTTTGTACCTCTGTTCCTTCCCTTAACTCCAAGGTGGTATGTGCTAGAGAACTTCACTGTTCATGAAATACAGGTACTGTCAGTAAAACTAAGCTTTATTACATCCACTGGATTGACAATTTTTAAAATTTCTAATACTGCTTTAGTCACTTACCTAATACAAAATAATTCCTTCAAATTTTCTCATTACCTCATTGTAACGAGAAATGTACTTCATTTCATCTTTCCAGCAATTCCATGAGTTTGGCAATATTCTTCTCATTTGATAAGTAATTAAATTCAGATATGAAGACAATAAGTATCTTAGGACCATATAACTACATAAGTGGAGGAGCTAGGCTCTAAACTCAGAATTTAAATAGGGAAGTCCTATAAAGTCTTAATTTATAGAAAAGTGGATCTTGTAATTAAATTCCCAAATCTTCACAGTTCCTAGGAAGGGGACAGAGATTGTTTCAACATCACCCAGCCCACTCTGAAGCCCAGTGGGTTTGAAATGGATATGGATATTTAAGGTAGAAAAGTATGCTGATGAGGAGCAGGAGTCATCTCCTGAAGGTAAATAACATCTATGCCAGGAACATGTGGTTAAATTAGGAGATACATGTCCATCTCCTTTGGAAACCTAGCAGATCAACATGGCGAATGAGGACCAGGAGCCCTTAACTTTCTGGCCAAGAGGTCCCTTGTAGAAGAATGTAGACTTGGGTCTCCTCACCAGCCATTCAGCACAAGTCGAAAGCTTTCCCAGTAAGTTAAACACTCTCTCAGGCACCTTACCATCTCACACCTTCATTGCATGGTAAAGGGATTCTACCTGGAAAAATATATATATAGTTCAGAGAAGACTTCCCACAATGACAAAGTTTCATTCTTTTAATGGTTGAATAATATTCAGCCAATATCCCTGTGTATATGTGGCATGTTTTCCTATCCATTTATCTACTGATGAACACCTAGGCTGATTCAATATTTTGGTTATTGTGGATACTGCTGCAATAAATATGGGAATGCAGATCTCTTCAATCTACTGATTTCCTTTCCTTTGGATATTTACACAGTAGTGGGATTGCTGGATCATATAGTAGTTTTATTATTAAACTGAGACACTATGTTAAGTAAGTAAGGTAAGCACAGAAAGACAAATACCTCATGTTGTCACTCATATGTGGAAAGTATAAGTTGATCTCAAAGAAGATATCAAATGGTAAATGGTGGTTATCAGAGACTGGGAAAGGGAGAGGCTGAGGAGGATAGAGAGAAGTTGGTTTGGGGGTACAAAAATACAGTTAGATAAGAAGAAAAAGTTCTAGGGTTTTTGTTTGTTTATTTGTTTGTTTATTTTTACTGAGGATTGAACTCAGAGTTGCTTTACTACAGAGCCGCATCCCTAGTCATTTTTATTTTTGATACAGGTCTCACTAAGTTGCTAAGGCTGGCCTCAAACTTGAAATCCTCCTTCCTTAGCCTCCTGATTAGTAGGGATTGCCTGTGTGCACCATTGTGCCTGGCTAGTTCTAGTGTTCTATAGCACAGTAGAGTGACTATAGTTAACAATAATTTATTATGTATTTCAAAAGAGCTAAAAGAAAGGATTTTGGATGCTCCTGACACAAAGATATGATAAACATTTGAGGTGGTGGACAGGTTAATTACCCTTATTTGATCACATTGTATATAATGTTGAAATATCACATGGTGCCCCATAAATATGCACAATTTATTATGTGTCAATTAAAATAAGCCTTCAAGGGACTTTTAGACTGTAGATATTAGCAACACACCCTAAATGTTACTGAAATCAACAGTATTTCCTAGACTAAAAGGGGATATAAAATGCTGGAGTGTTTTATGAATTAGCCAACTTCCTTGAAAACTTTAGCCTTAATATTTAGCTAGCTGCTGTCAAGCTTTAGAATTAGATGCACCATATCTCATTATCGTTCATTCATCCATCCAACCAATATTGCCTGAGCACCTCCTAAACCAAGCAAGGTTAGATTATGTGAGGGAAGCAAAAAGAAGTCTCTGCCCCAGAGGAGCTTCAATCTGGTGGGGGAAAGAATGCCCCAAGGGAGGCTTTACACAGGGAGGGCATATCACAGAGTGTAAGCTGTCCAGAAGTAGGTGGACTCTGGTCTGGAAGATGACCACCGTGTTTGAGCCAGGTCTTCCCAAAGATTCTAGTTCAGTCTCTGAACTAGGGCTCAGTCTGTGGCCCCTGCAGAGAGAAAAGCCACTAGTCCGGGGCCCTTTGCCTCTTTCTCTAGGCTCATCCCCACCTGCCGAAGCACAGACTCTTCCTTAATAAAAAAACAAAACAAAACAAAAACAAAAACAAAAACATTCCCATGTACATCCATTCTTTCAAATGATGCCAGGGGCTGGGAAATGATCTCTCTTAAGGTGCCTGTCATTCACCATCCAAACTGGAAAACTTTGGAAAGTGCAGATGAAAGCCCGGATGAGACTTGAGAGCACTAGGCATAAACCAGGACTCCCCAGGACAACTGGGAGCCACTCCTGCTCCCCATCAAATCAGTCCCTCCCACCACATGCTCTGTGGTCACAATGCTTTACTAATACTGCACTTACAAAGTGCAAAAGAAAAAACATAGCCAAATTTCAATTGCTTGCCTAGAAACTTAAGACAAGCACCCAGGGACTTAAATGAAGGAATTGGCTTAGGGATCTGAACTTCCACCAAATTGACTCAACCACTGTGTAAGCCAGAGGCCCCAATCTAGGAGACAGCTACCAGAAGCCTGGCTAGTGGTGTTTTTCAGGCAGAAGAAGAAAAACTCAGTCAAGAATGTATTTGCTTTCATTTGTACTGATTTGCTGCTGCCTGTCAAAGGGATCTTATTTAAGACTGGAGTAATGTGCTTCCTGTGATGGGGTGAACGAGGTTCCTCTCTGGACTTCAGAGTACAGTATTTGTAGACATTTATCTTCAAGCCAGCATACCAATCTTCCCTTATGCATCTTTTCTCTGAAAGATCTTTTTTTTTTTTAATCAATCCAATATTTATTGACTTTGTTGTACTGTGTCTACTGGGAAATCTCAGTCACTATTGAGTGGACTAATCAGGGCCTACAAATTGCTGTCTGCACCAATATCCACTTTTTCAGAGATCCAAGCCACATGGCTGTGGAGACAGACTTTCAGCTGCTCCTCTTATATCCTTTCCTAACCGGAATGATTTATCACCTGAATGTCATAATCAGGTCAAGCCCTTTTTTGCTTCAGCTGTTTGGTGTCAGACTGTTGAGTATTGGATATTTTAAATGTGTAAGTTTATGCCTAATCAGTCTTACAAACACTTTTTAAAATCTTTTCTATGAGAAAAATCTGTGAGAGTCTATGAAATGGAAAGGGGGATATTTAGGAAATCCAAAGGCCTCATTTACTGTCGTTTTCCTTTAACCTAGGGAGAGACAGCGCACTGTGATGGGAGTTCCGTCTCCGGGCTGGGAGGGTCTTGTTCTGGGTGAGGACACAGATGCTTACTGCCGTAAGGAACAGCAGGAACCTTGCTGTGGGACACCGCTCCTCTTGTCCCTGGGCTCACCCTTGTATTTATGGGAAGAATACCCACAGTACGTCCACAGACAAAATAACATCTAGGGCAAGGCCCTAATGTTAGGGTTCCTATGATCTCCCTACTAACCTCAAAGAGTAAACTCCAACTAAGCATTTGGATCTTTTATGTTGCCCTGGCCAGGAAAAATGTCTGTTTTGAGTCTGGTACCAGCTTTTCAAATCCTGAAGAACTGGACCCTTGGGTAGGCTGGGCACGTGGGGAGCTCTCAGGAGGGCTGCAGGCCAGCCTTCTGTGCTATGGCCACAGACCCTGGGAGTCCTGTGTTGCTTCTCTCCATACCTCCCTGCCACCCGTGGGTTTCCTGGATGTGCCTAGACTCCTGCACTGAGAAAGTCTTCTTTCACCTCTGCCTTGCCATCTGATGGCACCAGAGCCTGACTGGACCTGCTTGGCTTCATCTAGATAGTCCTTTCTCCATAGTGAGTACTCAGTATCCCAATTGGAAGATCACCAGCTGGGTTCCATGGGGATTGCCTGGTACCCAGCAGCAGCTCAATAAATATTTGTAGATGAATGAATGAAAAACAGAAATAAAGTGTAAAATTCCAGCCATTTCCCTGGGGAGGGTTGGGAGCCCTGACTCATACTGAGATAGGGGGTGGCAGGTAATAGGGTGGTTTGAGCCCTACCCTACCCCCAACTCCAGTCTGAAGCTTAGGGGGGAGAGGTCAGAAGCAAGGGAGCAAAAAAAAAGCCCCTGCTCAGAATGTTTCTCTGACTGATACTGCTGAACATTGGGGCTGGGCAAGCCCCCTTTGTGAGCAGGAGGGAGGAAGATACATGGCCTCCCCAGTCCTGGCTAAGTGCAAGCAATCTCAGGGTTTCTCTATTCAAAGCCTTTGCTTGGCTTGGAGGTGTTGAGAACATAAAGACCATAATCAATGATGCTACCCTGTATCTCAGGGCTCCAGCATGGTTATCAGGAGTCAGATGATCCCTCTGGCTCAAGCTTCCCTACAACTATTGCTTAGGTTTAGAAGAAAAGGGGCTGTCAAATAGCCAGACACATCTGCTAGGATTAACTTGTACCCACAGCATTTAAAGGTAAGGCCAGTGGTGCTGTAACCTCCTGACAAGCAATCCTGGGCAGCACACCTTAAAAACAGAACTTCATAGAAAGTGGGGGTGACAGGGAGGTATGTCAATCCAGGCATCTTCAGAATCCCCCAGAAAATTCTACAACCAGACTCACTATGTCAATAAACACCGAGATGGTAAGCAGAGAAATTGCGATCACGGTTAGTCACAGGGCCACAGTACAGCTCATCTATCTGTGGCTATTTTTAAGGTTAATTTGCAAGACAAAAAGTCCAGAAGAGTGCCTGCAAGGGCAGAGGCTCAGTGAATAGTTGTTGATAGACCAACCCAGTATTGTTCCCAGCTGTCTGAGTACCTAACTGTGCAGAACCAACTTCCTAGAGTCTAAGGCAGATCCCAGGCCTGAGCGTGAGCCACCCAGGTGGTGATGTATAGATGACAGCCTTTCCATTCTACACACCTGTAGCCTGTGCTGGCCAAAAGAGCAGCACTGAATTGGCTTTGTTTTGCTATTAAAAATAGCAAACCCCTGGCACCAGCTCAGATGCTTTTTTTCCCCCTGTAGACACGTGGGCTTCGCATGGGTGAAACAACTTTTAAGCACGGGTGAAACAACTTTTTCCTTGCCCAGAGGATCCGAAGCCAAAGCCCTTAAGCGAAATGATGTTGCAGAATCTCCAGAAATGGGCAAAGAAGCTTCCAGCCTCCTTGAGAAAGGGTTCATTCCAACCCAAAGCCTGGCTCTGTGCAGGCTTCTTCACACTCATGTTTATGTGAGTGTGGGGGTGACTCCAAGAGCCTTAGGCAGCAAGCACATGCATAACTGGTGTTATGGTTTGGATGTGGCCTGTCCCCTCCCAAACTCTTGTTGAAATTTGTTCCCCAATGTCATAATGTTGAAAGGTGATGGGTCCATTAAGAGGTGATTTCATTTGGAAGGATTAATGCTTTTCTTGTGGGTATGAGTTCTTCCCCCATGGGACGAGGTTAGTTACCTCCAGAGCAGGTTGTTATAAAGCATATTGGGCTTCCTCAGTTTTCTCTTGTTTCCTCTCTTGCACGTTTCTCTCCTCTACGCTTGCCTACTCACCCTCTTGTCTCTTTCACCATGTGATCCCTCCATTCTGCACATGCCTACATGTTCCTCCTCTTTTCCACCATGCCTGGAGCAAAGCAACGTCCCTGTCAGAAGCCAAGCAGATGCTGGAGCTGTGCTCTTGGACATCTAAAATGGTGAGCCAAAATAATCCTCTTTCCTTCATAAATTATTCAGCCTTAGGTATTCTGTTATGGCAACAGAAAACAGACTAAGACACCTGACAAGGGCCATATAGACAGGTGAGGTGGGTCTGAAGTGAAGGCAAAATGATGTAGCTATATGAGGACTCAAGGTGAATTCAGAAACACTTACTTCATGACCTTCAGCCCAGCTGCTCAGCTTGATCTGCAGAGCATCTCCAGGGAACTCAGTAGCCATTCTCCAAAGATGGTATTTCCTACACTTCCCCCTCCACTGACTGTGTCCCTAGGGTGGGGGATCCTGGAAGCACACTGACCAAGCTGAGGAAATGTCAGCATGCTGGTGTCTTAAGAAAGAGATGTTTGGTTCTGATTTGGAGCTTCCAGGATCAGCATGCCTGCTCCCTGCTATACCAAACCCCAAGGTTACCTTTCCTAAGAAAGACAAGTATTTCTTCAGAACATCCCAGGTTTAGGTCCTTCTGACATCACCATAGGCAGCCCCTAAATCTCTGCATCACCGTCACTCATTTGTAATGACACTGCTAAGATTTGCTGGGCCTCACTCATGACTCTCACAAGGGTGGAGAATGGAAAGTGGGGAACTACTTAAACACATCCCTCAAGTATTTCTCAGGTACCACTAGGACTGGAAATCACTATAAATTAGAGTATAAAAACTTTAAAATGCATTTAAAATCTCTCTTTGTTAAGAACTTGAAGGAGTAAATTTAACATACAGAGATCATTTTGGTTTCTGGTATCATTAAAAGAATTCCTTCTTTTAAAGGAAAGGTCCCTTCTTTTCTTTGAACACTGTTACTCTCTGGGTTCTTTGTGTACCCCAGGCCCACAAGAATCTGAGAGCTTCTTCCATCCAATGTGAGCTGCGAATTGCCTTCCTAGGCATTCCAGCCTCCCACAGATCACAGACTCAGCTTCCAGCAAGTTCCCAGCTGCTAGAGATGGGTGAGGCTGAGATTTTCTCCAGAACTTAGATCTCAAAAAATTCTGAAAGGGGTTTTCTAGGGCTGTCTAACTCTTCCCTCCTAAAGAAAGGAAAACTCCACCCACATTGCAGGATCAATCCTAGGAATCTACTCAACTCCCTATAGTGTGTGAAGGACAGAAATGTATCTTTAAAAACAAAACAAAACAAAACAAAACAAAAAGACCTCAGAGTGAATACATGTTGCCAACAAGACTGAATAAAGTAAGGAGCAATACTGTTGCCAGTGCTGAGGCAGAAAACAATTCATTTTCCTTGAACTAATGTCTTCGTTTACATTATTTCCCCTCCCATCCTCCCTCCCCAGGACTGGCTGAAGGAGGCCTCTTTTCTGACAGTGTGTCTTGTGCATTCAGGACTTGGCCAATAGCACTTGGTCCCACTGAGGCTCAGCTCATGGAGTTCTATGGCAGAAGCCACTATTGCAAGTCACAGCCAACTTGCAGAGGAGTCAAGTGTGAAGATGGCCCCCCAGCAGCGATGCACCTGACTACCCGCTGTATGTTTTGGTTAGGGACGAGTGGTGTCTGGCTTCCTCACATTTATATCCCCAGCTCTTTGCACAGTGCTTAATGAATACTGAATACAACCATGATAGAATAAGCGATCTACCATCTACAAGGCGAGCCAGGCAATTTTCTGTATTTCAATCCCTCTGCACACACCTACAGAACAGGGGGTGGGTGGACACAATGTACTTCGCAGATCATGGATGGCTGCCTAGGAGAGGGGAGGTCCACCTCCCTGTCACTGTAGCTCAGAGCTTTCAGACCCCATCAACTGCCATTTCATCCATTCCCAACATGTAGCATCAAGAGGTAAGCGCAGGCCATAGTAGAGTTATAGACAAGGAAGGCAAGCTGTACCCATGTTGTTCTTTCTACATGGCCTCTAACCCCAGACCCCTTCTTAGGGAACACGTGAAATTCTGCTCTTTCTGTAGATCATTTCTCTCTCTAATTTGAAGAACCCACTGATGTGATCTCTGTTTTCTCCACATTGTGACATTACTGGGCTTGAGGAGCTCCACCTCTTCTTAGTGCTATCAGCCCAGGGTGGGCAGAGAAGGCCCCAGAGCCAGTGTCCACAGGGGAACTGGTATGACACTACCACAGATAAAGCCTTCCTTGACCATCTGCTCTCTTTCTGGGAAAGGAACATCATGACAATACCAAAGCCCAATCCGTCTAAGGAGTTATAGCTCCATGGCATAGCAGATGCCCTCATTGAAGGAAACAGCCCATCTTGTGTGAAATATAAAGATCCTACTTCATATAGTTTTATGCCTTGAAATAACAGGAAAATAATTCTGTTCTTTTGGCTCAAGCAAAAATAAAACTGTTTTCTGAAAGCCCTATTTAAAGAGTTCATCATCTTGCAGGCTGCTAACTATATACTCTGCACCACACTCAATAAAAGCTTCCTATAACTGTCTTTGAAATTAACAGCCACCTCTTGTGCTTTTCAAGTTATTAAAGACGTTGGCAATGGTGGAGAGACTATAAACTTTCTATACTGGTGATTAGTCAGAGGGACCACATCCCACCAAATCCCCCAGAGCGTTCCTAACAAAAAGTTCCTTGTGACCCAAGCGCCAATTTTTCTTTCTTGTCTGTTCATTCTAATTCCACTCAATTGCTCCTGAGCAAGCTGTTTTATTCCTGTCAACTTGTGTTATTTACTGGAGCCTGTCAAGAGGACTGAAGTGGAGGCTGATCTTATGTAGGAAGTTTTGAGACTCATTAAAACACTTTAAACAATCACCTATTGTGATAATCACAGCTGTATGTGGGGTAGCCTTGCCTGACTCATTTGGAGCCTAGATCACTTTATTTGCTTTTAAAAATTTCAGGTTAGAATGGCTTTTCTTGGTACAAAAATTTTGGACCTGGGGACCCAAGGCCTGGTCATTTCTGGGCAAGGAACTGAAAGTAAAGGGATTAAGAGTGTGTTGAGGAGGGGTGGTCATGGAACAGTTCTGTCCCTCACTGTTGAGCTGAGGGACACTGGGGTCAAACCTAACAGCCAGAGAGCTTTGCTTCTAGAAGAAAGGGGGATGTACCCAGGAGAGTGAGGGTGAGAATAGTTTTCTCTAAAAATGCAGAGAATCCCCTATGTTTCACTTTTAGTCCATTATTTATGACTTAACTGATCAAGTCATATAAACAGGGCACCAGGCTAGAGTCCCTGATGGTGTAAAGCAGACAACTGCAGTCTTCACATCATTAGAAGAAGTGCCATTTATTGATGCCACGAGTGTCAGATGTCAGGTGGGTCAAGTGCAGTCAGAGATCTGGGCCAGACAGAGGCCCAAGCAACCTTATTTATTGTGTCCATTTACCCTCCCAGCTCCTTGCTCCCTACTCTGCTATCTATTCTCTCTGCAAAAAGCACCTGCTCTTGGTTGAGCATTGGCAGGAACGCAGTCCCTGGCGTTGGCTCCCCAGAATGCAGCAGGATTCTGGTGCTCAAATCAGAGTGGGAGGAAAGCATTCTTTGTTTCCAATTCTTGTGATTTGGAATTTCTTACAGGGGAGGGGAAGAAGCTTGCCATTATTCAATTGTTCTGAGATGCTCTAGGATGGCATGACCCCAAAGAAACACCTAGTAAGAGGCCAAACACCTGGCCTACTGTATACATCACTTCTCACACCTCTAGAACATAATTTTCCCATGAGGGTCTCATCTGTTAGCACACATCAGCCTTATCCCAGGCTGGGGTGGTAGGGATCCTCGAGAAGCAGAGAGGACAGGCAGCAGGAACAGTGGGGCTCAAAGTCCAGAGCCATGTGTTCTTGGGCAGGGCTGAACTAAGCCAGCATTTTCCACATTGTGTTCCTCAGGCAATGAGATGCTAATTGACATTCCAAGAGCAGATGGATCCATCATGTACTCCAGGGGAAAGCCTTGCACTCTACCTCAACTCCTAGTCCAGCTTTCCTACAATGAGTTTGGAAAGTGCTAGACTGGTTGATTTCCAAGGTCCCTCTTAACTCTTGAAATTCTAGGATATAATAGATAGAGAACATGAATGAAAAAAAAATACCATAAAACTTTTACCCCAGGAAGTACTTTTCCATTCTAGAGGTGCATAATAATTGCCTAAGGAGATCAAAACCCCACAGCTTGGGGATTGTGACTTACCTGGTCAGAGACAAGCCCCAGCATCTGCATTTCTAACAACCTTCCAGGGATTCTGCAGCACCTGAGAAGCCAGGGTGGAGTTTAGAACCAGATGCTTCCCTGAGAGGGTGAAGTGAGAGATGAACTGAAGTAAGTTTTTCACATTCTCACTTCTGTTCATCGGATTTGGCCTATGAGTAACTGTGCCTAACATGTTTTTAGGTGACACTTCACTAGAAATCAACAACTTAAGAGGCAGTGAAACAGAATTTGTCTTTTGTTCTGTCTGGTTTTAAACTTCAGACGGACACTCAAACCACATTCCAAAGGCAAACATGGTACAGCTTAGGTAATTGACAGTCACTGCCAGCCTTAGCCATTGCCTGGAACGAGATGGAAAGAAACACTAGCTGCCCACCTTAGGAGTGCTGGGGACCTGAGAGGACCAGGGTAAGAGGTAGCTTCCTCTGTGCCCTCTAGCTGCAAGCAGAGCTGACCCAGATTCTCAGGGTCTGTGCCTCAGGCCAGAAGGGCCAAACCATAGAGCAGGACAGAGAAAGCAAGAGGTCGAGAAGAGGGTTACACCATCTCCTCAGACCAGCAGCTCATTCTCACAACCCAGGCTGAGTTTCTGGGCGAGTAAGCACACACACAGGAGAGCGGCTCTGCTGGCCACCTGACCTCCGGGCAAGTGCTGCCCATTGGCTGAGGGAGTCTGGTCCTGCTCAGGAAGACAAGCCAAAAGTGATGAATCTTACATGTGACTGAAGTTCAAGGTAAAGTGCAAGCCAAGGAAATAAGTCTTATTCCTACTACTCCCTCTCACATATTCTGCAATCCAGACAAATTTACTGACTCACAGTTATTTAGACAAATCCTCTCCTCCTGTGTGCATTTGCTCCTGTTTTACCCTTCCCACCCGTGTCTGTTGGACTCCTACACATACTTCATGGCCTATGTCAAATAATACCTCCACTATTCACCCTGTTAGGCCTGGTGACATGGCTCCCCTTGGAAGTTGCTGGAGCATATAGCTTGCACCCAGCATCTGGCATTTTTCTTATACAGTTGTGTTTCTTATTCCCTTCTATTATATGCATGTGGAGCACAGTGACTAGGTCTTTGTTTTCCTTTAGCCCAAGCTTGTTTCAACGTTGGATTTTGTTCATAGCAGGTACCCAATAAATGTTTATGGAATAGAAGTTAATGTGGGGCCAGCAGTAATTGTAAAGCCTCATGGTCCTTGCTAGCTGTAGATGGGCAATCCTCAGCACCTTCTTCATCTCTGCTGTCACCAGGCATCGACAGATGGCTGGGCCTCCTGAGCAGAGCCAGGGTCTTGACTGGAGGGTCTTGACTCCTTTGAATTACAGCCTCCATGGGGGTTGAAAGACACTCCTATCTGCATTGCATAAGGGATCCCCTTCAAGGAAGAATGCAAAAAGGAAATTGACTCCACTGGAAGCAAAACTTGAGGGTACATGTGGTCCACATTTTGCTACAGATGGGGAAATTACCTGTTTAATACCATTGGTTATTTGTCACAATGTAACACATTATTTCTCACCTTCATTATATAAAGTTTTTATATTTATAAATCTTATATTCTTAAGAATGATTATGTTCCCTGGGGACGGAGGGAATCAGTAACTTATACAACAGTAGAAAGAATACAGATTTTGGAATGAGACAGAGTTGTATTTGAAACTTGATTTAATTACTTCATGGCCAGGCACTGTAATGGTTAATTTTACGTATCAACTTGACTGGGTCACAGATAATTGGTCAAACATTATCCTGGATATTTTGAGGTGAAACTTAATATTTAAAGGGATGACTTAACATTTAAAGGGGTAATTTAAAACAGATTGCCCTCCATAATATGGGGGGACCCTATATTAGATGAAGGTCTGAAGAGAACAAGCAGGCTGGGCCTTTCTCAAGTAAGAGCAGACTTTCTCTGCCCACCAAAACATCAACTTTTCCCCATCTTTGGTGTTTGAAACACCTACATTTTTCCTAGGTTTCAAGCCTGCTGGCCTCTGGACTATAACTCTGCCATCATCTCTCGTGTCTCCAGGTTGCCAACTCAGCCTACAGATCTGGGGCTTGCCAGCCTCCATGATTGTGTGAGCCAATTCTTTATCATAAATCTGTGTACCTACCTAGTTATCACTTCTTCTTGGTCCTATTTTTCTGTAGCACACCAACAACTGCTGGCACCTTGGGCAGGTTGCCAAAGCTCTCTGAGTGGCAGTTTTCTCATTTATAAAATTAGGGCAATAATGCCTACCACAGTGTGAACGAAGCATATTAACCTTGCACATTCCTGGCATATTGCCTGTCCCAAAGTAGGTGCTCAATGTTCACTCCTTCCTTCTCTCCTACTCCCCTATTCTTCCTTTAAAGTACACAGATGTTCCAAGATTTCTGCCACCATGTGTTCTGAACCCAACATGGCGGGAATGTGGCTCTAGCGTTCTTAGCGCAGTGATCAATTAAATATTTGAAATTAGGGCTGTCTCAGGAAATCCAAGATGTGTGGTCACTGTATCAAGTCTGTTCATCTGAATAAAATAAAAATTAAGAAAACTAAAGTAGTTTCTGCTAAAGATTGAACTTAACATGGTGATCAAATCTCTAATTTAGGCTGTGGAGAGAGCTGTAGAGGGGACGTGAAGACCTTCTTGGTGCTAGGATCTGGTCACAAGAAGCACTTTTTTTTACCACCCTCAACTCACTCACCCACATGGCTTAGAAGATGTTTGTGTGACATCTGCCCATCATAGTGTCCCAGTTTTCATGAGTACTTCTGGCCAAACACTTGAAGGGATTAGCATCCAGCAGCAAGTAGGTTGTGCTATTTGCTCTATAATCAGAGACTCAAATTAAGAAAAACAAATGAGCTTACAAAGGTGTGGGGTATTTCCAGTAGCTGGAAATTCCCACTGCTGGAAATCTAGTGCAATAGTCTCAATAAAGCATTTTATAGGTGCTGTACCAGAGAATGATTTAACCCCAAAAGACCAGATAGCAGAAGGAAAGCCTGTCCAATCAAATGTCTTTTAAACTGAAGGCTGAATGACTGTTTCTGTCTTGAGGAGTGTGGGGTTGGTTCTGTTACTAATGAAGAGGTGTGTTCTCTTGCCAAGTTTTGGAGAAGTACATCTTCAATTCACCACCCACGCAAGTAATGGCGAGCGTGACTCCTCTTCCAGAATCCCCCATCCAAAAATCTGACATCCGGGCTGTGACACAGACCACCTGTGGCACACCATAAAGAAGTGGACTTTGTTTTGACTGGGGCCTGGGGAACCAGACTTCTAGTGATCCAGCCCTTAAACAGAGTGTTCTGAATATGGCTTTGACGATTGTTAGCAAAAGTGGATTTAACACACAGCCAAAACCAGCAGCTGCGTCTTTGCCACAGTTTGACCCCATCCTGCAGATGGACAGGCATCGTGTGTGATTACTGAGCATTAGCCACACAGTGGAATAAACTCAAGGTCTTCCCACTGGGGACATTTATGTGATACAGTGGACTGGGTTAGGCCTGACAAAGAATAGCTGTGGTGTGCACTGCTTCCCAACCGCTCTTTCCCTCTCCTTGACCTACCCTTTGTGGGAAGCCAGGAATGCTAAATATTCTTGTAGCTCTGCCCAGGCCTTTATTTTATTTACACCCCTCCGCCCCCCCACCCAGCTCCAGGCCCCAGCCCCATCTCTTCCCGTGGCAGCTCAGGGGTTCCTCCCTGGGCTGTGCATGACTACGTTTTTGTTTGAGAGAACACATCAAAGGTATTTCAAATAAAGAAAGACAAGAAATATAAAATAATGGCTGCTGGACAGTGAACCGTGCTCTGGCAAAGATAATGTAAGATTCCCACGTAACGAACTTCCTTCATGTTGACAAACTATTATCAGTTTCTAAGCTGGAGATTAAAATAACTTTCCAAAAAGTGAAATAAGATAGCGTCACAGACAGAATGAACAAGAAGTGGAAGATGGATGGGGAACACTTTTAAAGATCCCACCGGCCACTTTGTTTGTTTTCTGAAGGGCAAAATATAGCTGTTAGAGCAGGTCTTTCATTTTGGGGGGTTCTTTTCTAATTCTAGAATTTCCTCTAACCACATGGGAAAGGCAAGTGGGAATGTGACTTCTGTAGTCATCGCTACATATGTATAAGGACATTTCCTTGAACAAGTCTGTTTTGCCCCAAAATACACCCTCAAAATCATTTTCAGGCAGTGTAACCCTGGAGGTGGAGCCTCGGGGAAGCTATAAATGTTTCAAGTGTGCCTAATTGCAAACCTACTGAAGAGAAAATACAGACATCCCAACAGGTCTCCTCCCACCAGCATGGCCATGTGTCCCGGTTTGCCACTGGGTAGGCTCCACTTACGTCTGTTAACCTGGCATGATTATTAATGGTGCCCTCTTTGGAAAGTGTCCAGTTTGGATGGTAGATTCTACAGTTATCCTGCCTCTCACCAAATGTACTATTTCTTATCCCCATTTTAAACTCTGTGCATGAATAACTGGTTCTTCAGCTGGTCTGGTGGTGGGCTCAGCTCTCCTGAGAGGAGGGATGGCATCTGAACAGGGCCGGGTGGCATAGTTGTCTCAGATGTCAAAGTGCTGCTTATCCCTTGAGGCAGGTCCTAAGCTTTGTACTGCTGACTGCACACTGCAAATGAGATTTTAAAAAACAACAAAACAAACAACAACAACAACAACAACAAAAATGGGCCTTGAAAAGCCAGTGCTTGGCTTTGGAATAAAAGGCAAAGCAGACCTCCAGGTCTGTTCTGCTGTCCCAAGTCCACTTTGCATCAATTCATCCTCTCCACCAACATCTGCAGAATGAGCAGTGACCCTGCTCACTGAGGCAGGGCTCACTGAGCCCTGTGTTCCTTCCTCGCCAGTATGGGTGGAACATTCCTAGGTTGAAAGAAAAACACCACCACCCAATGTATCTTTATCAGCAAATGTCAAAATTTATCAGAGTTGGCTTTGACCTCACTGCTTGCCCAATTCATTAAACCACGTGCAATTCTAGTGAGTACATGGGCTGTGAGAGAAATTTTGAAGACCGGGGGAGATGAGAAAAGGGATTGATTCATGGCTGTGTCTTAGATTCTGGGCTCAAGGCTTTCACTAAATTTTTGCCTAATGAATATGTGAAGAATTCCATTGATGGGGAGATTTTTGTCCACTTTTAGCAATTATTATAATTATCCTAGAGAGTTCTGTTTATCTTTAACAAAAGTTCTTACTAACATAAGCACTCATTTTCAGGCACATTTTCTGAAAATACAATAGCTTGCTGTGTTTCCTTATATTCCTTAGGCAAAGCTGACTTAGAATTCTTATTGTGTACATACAAAAATAATATATAAAAAAAAGTCTGCTTGGGGCTGGGGTTGTGGCTCAGTGATAGAGTACTTGCCTAGCATGTGCAAGGCACTGGGTTCAATCCTCAATACCACATAAAAATAAATAAATAAATAAAGATATTGTGTCCATCTACAACTACAAATGTGTGTATGTATATATATCTATAGCTATATATCTGCTTGATTTGTGTAGCATTTTAATTTTAGCTAGGGTTAATTTTAAATGGATTGAGTAGTGAAAAATGACTCTTCAACTTCCAAGCTTGCCATAATATTGATGAACAAGAGACAGATGGAGGATATATCATGAGATTTGACAGCCAATACTTACTCTCTTGAATTTGGGGTAACATTGCACAAAAGAAGAGATTGTTTTGGTTAAACTGTAGAACTAAAAGGAAAAGAAAGCAACAAATTAATTGTCAAACTTACCTACATTCATTTGTGTGAACAATTATATCTAAATAGGTTAAGATATAAGAGCATTGAGAATTTAAAAGCCTGTTGGTGTTTTTTGTTGTTGTTTTCTAGTACTGGAGATTGAACCCAAGGGAGCTCTACTGCTGAGCTACATATACAGCCCTTCTTAATTTTTATTTTGGGACAAGGTCTTGCTACCTTGCTGAGGTTGGCCTTGAATTTGCAATCCTCCTGCTTCAGCCTCCCAACAAGCTGGGATCATAGGCATGCACCACTGCGTCTGGCAAACCTGTTGGTTTTAATGTGAGTGTACATTCCTGTTTTGTGCCTGGGCTGATAAGTTGATTGTTAGAGTAGAGTATCAATGGACTTTGAAACTGTCTCTGCATTTTGTACTACTTGGTAGAAATCTTCTTAACAGAGGCTACAAACAAACCCAAACAAAAAAATGAGCACAAAGAGAAAAGCAGAAAGAAAACTTAAACAGTAAATATACATTGGTTAGCTGGACCAACCGAAGCCCAAATTTTGGCACTTTACAGATAGAGTATATTTGTTCAATTAACAGTTTTGAATAGCAATTTTTTTGTATTTTCTTTGGTAGATGCTTTATCATTTTTTATCTCCTGGGTTCAAAGAATGCCTCCATGTATTTGCTGTGGAATTTGAGACACACAGCTGTTTACAGAGTGAGCTGGTGCTGAGGGCCTGCCTCCTGTCCACTCCTCCCCTTCCTTCTGCTAATTAACATTCTTGACATCTGACTCCACTGTAGTATTTTAGAAGTCTCAGACCCAACTTTCGTAAACAAATTTAATATTCTTGGTGTGAATTATTGCTCTCTTATAAGAAATAAATCAGTGCTCTTTCTAAACTAAGGGAAATGCAATTAATTTTGTCAGTTCCAAGTCTCGAAGGTTTTTCTCGTTTTCTTTCTATTTGTGTCAGAATCCATCTAGGAATTTCTCTGTGATGAAGCTGGGATGAAGTTATTCTGCTCTTTCTAAAAATAGTTTCTTTATGAAACAATTGGAATGCATTGTAGTTGTTTATTTATACATCTAGAGAGTATTTTGGCATGTGGTATGCGTTACGGATGTCATTCAGTCATGGTACCAAAATGGATATAAAGAATAGTATAATTGATAAAAACCAGAGTACTGCTCATCTAAGGAAAGCTCCACCTCAACCTGGACCAGTCTTTCTCTAATGCATCATAAACACCAGACTTGCATGACTTCCTTGTCCATATTATATATTTGTCACCTTTTCACTAACTTAGAGATGTGACATAGCATTCTAATTGTTTTATTATTCCTTTGGTAAAAGCTAACAAAATCCTACAATCAAGCTATAAATATACTGATGGTTACCTAAAATAGTAAGGAGTATATAAACTTCCGCTAGTACAGAATAAGGAATTGATCTATTCCTTGAAAGGTCAAACATTACCAAAATATTAATAACAAACACAAGAGGATGCTGCC
Organism: Geosciurus inauris; assembly: GCA_004024805.1. NCBI lineage: Eukaryota > Metazoa > Chordata > Mammalia > Rodentia > Sciuridae > Geosciurus > Geosciurus inauris. Next base: position 171,919 of record PVHX01000514.1, read on the forward strand.
GATTTAAACTTGTACATCAGCAGATTTCTTTCCCAGAATATTCTGGCACTCTAAAATTATATATATGGAAATCAGGAACTGGGTTGCTTTTCAGCAAAGTGCTCACCTAACATGCTTGAGGTGCTGGATTTGATCCTCAGTACTGCAAAAAACAAATGAGTATTTAAATTTTTTTTCAAAAGCAGCATATACCTAATAGCAATTTTTATTTACTATATGCATTAGTTATTTGTCACTGCTAAACTGTTCCCCACATCTGTTTCACAAAGAATAATAGATTTTACAATTCAAAAATAACAGAGCAAATTCCAACTTTTTATTTACACTATTTGATATAATTTCATGCTCTTTTCTATTTTGAAATATTTCTAGGCATAGTTGCAAAAATGATACCTAGGGCTGGAGTTGTGGCTCAGTAGTAGAGCACTTGCCTAGCAGGCATGAGACACTGGCTTCAATTCCCATTAAAAAAAACTAAATAAACAAAATAAAGGTATTGTGTCCATCTACAACTAAAAATATTTTTAAAAGAATGGTACCTATGGGCTGGGGTTGTGGCTCAGTGGTGGAGCACTTGCCTTGCATGTGAGAGGCACTGGTTCGATCATCAGCACCACATAAAATAAATAAATAAATAGATAGATAGATAGATAGATAGATAGATAGATAGATAGATAAATAAAGGTATTGTGTCCATCTACAACTAAAAAAATTTAAAAAAACAAAAAGAATGGTACCTAAATTTCCCTTTTTGCCCTTCATCCAACTTCCCTGTTGTTGGCATCTTATATAATCACAAAGATCAAATTTGTTAATTAACATTGATCCAATACTAAATGACTCTGAAAGCCTTATTTGAATTTCAGCAGTTTTTCCATGAATGTCCATTTTTGGATCGAGGAACCAATCCAGATTCCCACTTTGCTTCGTGATCTTTGACCATGTCCCCATTCTTTTTTGAGCTCTTCCTAACTGCATATCATGCTTTTTTTGAAAGAATGATTCAATTGGTTTTTATAACCTTGTTGCATACCCATTACAATAAACCCAAGAAATATAGAAAACTATAAAAAAGAACAATAAAAAATGATACTTAATCTTGCCACTGAGAAAGAACAGTTAACATTTGGTGAAAATTGTTCCTGACATCTGTTGATGAATGTGTACAGTTAAGAAGACAAATTGGTAAAATTTTTGGTAAAATGGTATCAGTTTTTACAATGTAAGTATTAATAAAAAGTATTCTGTGTTATTTTTAATAAAAAGTATAAATATAATTCCACCTTAACAGAAGAAAAAGAAACTAAAATATGTAATCAGCCTTCTATGTCTTCTGTGGATTTGGCTATCCATGGATCAAATGTATTTGAAAAAAGATGTGTTTGTACTGAACATGTGTAGACATTTCTTTCCTTGTTGCTGTTGCCTAGACAATGTGGTATAACAACCATCTCCATAGAATTTACGTTGTGTTAGGGATTGTAAGTAATCTAGAGATGATTTAAATTATACAGGAGCATTGCATATGTTATTTGCAAATACTATATTGCTTTTCTTTAAGGGACTTGAACACCAGAGGGGTTGCTCTCCACTGGTGGTCCATCTAAACCCTGTGGATACTGAGGGATAATGATAACTGATGTGATGAATTTCAGGTAAACATTCCATTACAAAAGACATATTATTTTCCAAATTAGCTCATTAAAGGTGAGAAAAAGATTTTGAAAAACACTTATATACTCATCAGTTAGCTTTTGTTGCCTAATATATGACTCCAAAACACAATGGCTGAACACAAACACTACTTGTCACTGCTGAGAAATCCACATGTCTGTGGGGTGGTTCTGCTGATCAGGCTTGGTTGATCGTGGGTAAACCGGTCAGGACCTGGGTCAGCTGGAACCTGGCTGGCCTACAGTCACCTCACTTGCATGTGTGATAGTTGGTTATCTCTTGGCAGGTACAGTGGGTGTGACCTGGCTGTGTAATATCCCCTGGTCCTGCAGGATTGCCCAGGGTTGTTCGCAGTATGGGAGAGGGATTGCAACAGTGACCGTAGAAGTATGCAAGGTCTCTTCACCCTAAGCTCAGAGCTGACACAACATTTCTTTCACCACAGGCTATTGCTCAAAGCAAGCCACAAGACCAGCCCAGATTCAGGACTGGTTACATATATTTTTCTTATATTCTGGTGATGATCATTCAAACATCAAGTTGTCGTGAGAGCGTTATCTGCAAATTTAAGCATAATTTTTCCATTTTTAAAATATATTTTGTTTCTTTCGTTCATTTCTTTTTCGCAAACACCAGTTATATAGAGAGCACAGATTGTTTCCCTCATGATCATGTGGCTAATTGAGAGCTGCAGCTATCTTTTCCTACTGCCATGAGACAATATCACAGGAAAAGATCAAAGTGTAGCTCCCACTGAATCTATGTGGCTTTTACACCATAGTAAAATAAGAAATCACAAGTCAAACTATCTTAAGTATAAGATTTCTATATGTGCTTAGAATGTCTCCCCAGATATTTGTAGGCCTGATTCCTTCATGTTATATATATATTTCAGATAAAATGTGGTCAGAGAGAACTTTATTGGTCATTCAATCTCTTTTTACACATTTATTTTCTTGTAAGGTTATAAAAATTCATACTGCATTCTATTTTCTCAGCCCTTTTCCCCTGCCTACCCTAGATTGTAAATTCCTTGAGTGAAGAGTTGTTGGTCAATTTAGATACTGCTAAGTCTTCAGCATTTAGAAGCACTCCAAGCACAGGGTGGGTATTCAGTCAGTGCTCATTGAATGAATCAAAGAACGAAAGTCCTATCTAAGTTAGGGTTATTTTTATTTTGGTTGCTTATAGTATAGTTTTCTTCTCTACAATATTTTACATTTACATTTATCTCCTATTTTTTCAATATTATAGAGAACTTGCTGAACTCACCCTGCTTCTTTGGATGATTTCTTTCTTTCTTTTTTTTATATTTCTAAAACAATTCTCAATTTAATCTTTGATCAAAATAGACAAATTTAAAAACAATGATTTTTTTTAAAACATGCAATACATTTAATAAAAAATGAAACAGTGATGTTTTTATTTTTTTATTTTTAAAATTTATTTATTCTACTTAGGTATACATGATAGTGGAATGCATTTTGATTCATTGTACACAGATGGACACAACTTTTCATTTCTCTGGTTGTACATGAGGTAGAATCACATCATATATGCAGTCATACATGAAGCTAGGGCCATGATGTCCATCTCATTCCACCATCTTTATTGCCCCCATGCCCCTACCCTTTTCCCTCCCCTTTGATCAAAGTTCCTCCATTCTTCCCATGTCCTCTCCCTTATTATGGATCAGCATCCACTTATCAGAGAGAACATTCAGCATTTGGTTTTTTGGGATTGGCTTACTTCGCTTAGCATAATATTCTCCAACTCCATCCATTTACCTGCAAATGCCATAATTTTATTCTCTTTTATTGCTGAGTAATATTCCATTGTGTATAGATACCACAGTTTCTTTATCTATTCATCTGTTGAAGGTAATTTAGGTTGGTTCCATAGTTTAGCTATTGTGAATTGAGCTGCTATAAACATTGAAGTGGTTGTGTCACTGTAGTATGCTGTTTTTAAGTCATTTGGATATAGAACTAGGAGTGGGATAGCTGGGTCAAATGATGGTTCCATTCCAAGTTTTCTAAGTAATCTCCATACTGCTTTCCAGATTAGTTGTACCAATTTGCAGTCCCACCAGCAATGTATGAGCATACCTTTTCCCCCACATCCTCACCAACACTTACTGTTGTTTGCATTCTTGATAATTGCCATTCTGACTGGCAGGAGATGAAATCTTACAGTAGTTTTCATTTACATTTCTCTAATTGCTAGAGATGTTGAACATTTTTTCATGTCTGTTGATCGATAGTATATCTTCTTCTGAGAAGTTTCTGTTCAGCTCCTTGGTCCATTTATTGAATGGGTTGTTTGGTGTTTTGGTGTTAAGTTTTTTGAGTTCCTTATATATCCTGGAGATTAGTGCTCTATCAGATATGCATGTGGCAAAAATTTGTTCCCAGAATGTAGGCTCTCTGTTCACTTCATTGTTTATTTTGCTGAGAAGAAACTTTATAGTTTGAATCCATCCCATTTATTGATTCTTGATTTTACTTCTTGTGCTATAGGAGTCTTGTTAAGGAAGTAAGGTCGTAAGCTGACATGATGAAGATTTGGGCCTCCTTTTTCTTCTATTTGGCATAGGGTCTCTGATCTAATTCATAGGTCCTTGATCCACTTTGAGTTTTGTGCATGGTGAGAGATGGGTTTAGTTTCATTTTGCTGCATATGGATTTCCAGTTTTCCCAGCATCATTTGTTGAAGAGGCTGTCTTTCCTCCAATGTATGTGTTCGGCACAATTGTCTAGTATAAGATAACTGTATTTAAGTGGGTTTGTCTCTATGTATTATATTCTGTACCATTGATATCCATGTCTACTTTGGTGCCTGCTTTCTATATAGTTTAAGATCTGGTATTATGATGCCTCCTGCTTCACTCTTCTTGCTAAGGATTGCTTTGGCTATTCTGAGTCACTTAATCTTCCAAATGAATTTCATGATTGCCTTTTCTATTTCTATAAGGAATGATATTGGGAATTTAATTGGAATTGCATCGAATCTATATAGCACTGTAGGTAGTATGGCCATTTTGACAATATTGATTCTGTCTATCCAAGACCATGGGAGATTCTTCCATCTTCTAAGGTTTTGTTCAATTTCTTTCTTTAGTGTCCTATAGTTTTCATTGTAGAGGCCTTTCACCTCTTTTGTTAAGTGGATTCCCAAGTATTTTATTTTATTTTATTTTGAGGCTATTGTGAATGGGGTAGTTTTCCTAATTTCTCTTTCAGATGATTCATTGCTGATGTATAGAAATGCAATTGATTTATGGGTGTTGATTTTATACCCTGCTACTTTGCTGAATTCATTTATTAATTCTAGAAGTTTTCTGGTGGAATTTTTTGGATCCTCTTAGAATCATGTCGTCTGCAAATAATGATAGTTTGAGTTCTTCTTTTCTTATTCATATCCCTTTAATTTCTTTCGTCTATCTAATTGCTCTGGCTAATGTTTCAAGAACTATGTTGATCAGCGGTGGTGAAAGAGGGTATCCCTGTCTTGTTCTCATTTTTAGAGGGAATTCTTCCAATTTTTCTCCAGTTAGGATGATGTTGGCCTTAGGTTTAGCTTAGATAGCTTTTACAATGTTGAGGTATGCTCCTACTATCCCTAGTTTTTCTAGTGTTTTGAACATAAAAGGGTGCTGTATTTTGTCAAATGCTTTCTCTGCATCAATTGATAAAATCATATGATGCTTATCTTTAAGTCTATTGATGTGGTGGATTATGTTAACTGATTTTCATATGTTGAACCAACCCTGCATTCCTGGAATGAACCCCACTTGATCATGGTGCACAATTTTTTAAGTATGTTTTTGTATGCAATTTGCCAAAATTTTATTGAGAATTTTTGCATCTATGTTCATCAGGGATATTGAGTCTGAAATTTTCTTTCTTTGATGTATCTTTTTCTGGTTTTGGAATCAGGGTGATACTAGCCTCATGGAATGAGTTTGGTAGGGTTCCCTTCATTTCTATTTTATGAAATAGTTTGAGGAGTATTGGTATTAATTCTTCTTTGTAGGTCTTGTAGAAAGCTGAGAATCCATCTGGTTCTGGGCTTTTCTTGGTTCATAGGCTTTAGATGGCATCTTCTATATCCTTGCTTGATATTGATCTGTTTAAGTTGTGTATGACCTCCTGCTTCAGTTTGGGTAAGTCATATGCATATAGAAATTTGTCAGTGTCTTTAGGGTTTTCTATTTTACTGGAGTATAGATTTTCAAAATAGTTTTTAATTATCCTCAGTATTTCAGTAGTGTCTGTCATGATATTTCCTTTTTTCATCATGCATTTTAGTAATTTGGGTTTTCTCTCCCCTTCTTTTCATTAGGGTGGCTAAGGGTTTGTCAATTTTGTTTATTTTTTCAAAGAACCAGCCTTTTGTTTTTGTCAATTTTTTAAATTGTTTCTTTTGTTTCAATTTCATTGATTTCAGCCCTGATTTTAATTATTTCCTGACTTCTACTTTTGGTGTTGATTTGTTCCTGTTTCTCTAGGGCTTTGAGATGTAGTGTTAAGTCATTTATTTGTTGACTTTTTCTTCTTTTAATGAATGAGCAATGAATTTTCCTCTTAGCACTGCCTTCATGGTGTCCCAGAGATTTTGATATGTTGAATCAGAACTTTCATTTCCCTCTAAGAATTTTTTTATCTCTTCCCTGATGTCTTCTGTTATCCATGCATCATTCAATAGCATATTGTTTAGTTTCCAGGTGTTGTAGTAGTTTCTATTTTTTAATCTGTCATTGATTTCTAATTTTATTCCATTGTGGTCAGATAGGATGCAGGGTAGTATCTCTTTTTTTTTTTTGCATTTGCTAAGACTTGCTTTGTGACATTACATATGATCTATTTTGGAGCAGGATCTATGTGCTGCTGAGAAAAAAGTGTATTCACTCATTGATGGATGGAACACTCTATATATGTCTGTTAAGTCTAAATTATTGATTGTTTTATTGAGTTCTATGGTTCCTTTGTTTAGTTTTTGTTTGGAAGATCTATCCAGTTGTGTTAAAGTCACCAAGTATTATTGTGTTGTGGTCTATTTGATTCTTGTATTTGAGAAGAATTTGTTTGATATACATAGAAGCTCCATTATTTAGGGCATAGATATTTATGATTGTTATGTATTATTGATGTATAATTCCCTTAAGAAGTATGAAATATCCATCTTTATCCCTTTTCACTAACTTTGGTTTGAAATCCACTTTATCTGCTATGAGGATGGAAACCTCTGCTTGTTTACATGGTCCATGTGAGTGATACATTTTTTCCCACCCTTTCACTTTCAGTTTTTGGATGTCTTTTCCTGTGAGTTGAGTCTCTTGAAGGCAGCATATTGTTGGGTCTTCTTTTTATTTTTAATCTAGTCTGTCAGTCTATGTCTTTTAATTGATGAGTTTAGGCCATTCACATTCAGGGTTATTATTGAAATATGATTGGTAATCTTGGTTATTTTGGGGTTTTTTTTTGTTTTTACCTTGACTTGGTGTCTCCTTTGATTGACCTTTCCTTTAATGTAGTTCGTCTCTTTGTATATTTTCATTGTTGGTTATCATTTCCTCTTCATGGAATATTCTGCCAAGAATGTTGAGTACTGCAGGCTTTCTTGCTGTAAATTATTTTAATTTTTGTTTATCATGGAAGGTTTTTATTTCATCATCAAATCTGAAGCTTAATTTTGCTGAATATAAGATTTTTGGTTGGCATGCAATTTCTTTCAGAGCTTGGTATGTGTTGTTCCATGATCTCTTGGCTTTTAGGGTCTGGGTTGAAAAATTTGCAGAGATCCAAATTGTTCTCTTTTTATATGTAATCTGATTCCTCTCTCTTGCGGCCTTTAAAATCCTATCCTTATTCTGTATGTTGGGCATTTTCATTATAATGTGCCTTGGTGTAGATCTGTTGTAATTTTGTACATTTGGTGTCCTGTAAGCCTCTTGTATTTGATTTTTCAGTTCAATTTTTTATGTTTGGGAAATTTTCTGATATTATTTCATTGAACAGATTGCATTCCTTTGGTTTGAAATTCTGTGCCTTCTAATATCTTGATAAATCTTAGATTTGGTCTTTTGATGCTATCCTATAATTCTTGTGTGTTGTGTTCATAATTTCTTACCATCTTCACTGTATGGTCAACTTTATTTTCAAGATGATATATTTTGTCTTCATTATCTGAGGTTCTATCTTCCAAGTGATCTAGTCTGCTGGTAATGCTTTCTATTGAGTTTTTTATTTGGTTTATTGTTTCCTTCATTTCAAGAAATTCTGATTTGTTTTTTTTTTCACAATATCTAGCTCTTTCTTAAAGTAATCTTTTGCTACCTGTATTTGCTTTCTTATCTCTTTGTTGGTGTGATCAATAGTTGCCTTTATTTGCTCTCTTATTTCTTTGTTGGAGTGATCAATTTTTGCCTGTATTTGCTTGCTTAAGTCATTCTTTAGTTCACAGATCATTGTAATTATGTACATTCTGAATTATTTCTCTGATTTTTCATTAACTGTGCTGTCAATGGATTCTATTATTTTTGTATCTTGGTTTATTTGGGGCACTTTCTTTCCTTTTTTTCTTTTTTTCATGTTGATTATATATCTTCTTTTCTTGCAATGCTGATCTGAGGTATTGTGGTTTCTATCTTATAGTGACACTACAGATTACCTATATCTCACCTTGGAGTTCACTTCCAGTCCCCAGCAGGTGTCCCCAGGTGGACAATACTGCCACTAAAGATGATGGCAGCAGTAATGGAGGTAACTCAAGATGACAGTGAGAGTGGCCCAAGATGGATGCAAACACTTTCAGAGATGGACCTAAAAGAGTGGGACTTATAGCCAGGCACAGTGGCACATGCCTGTAATCTCAGCACTTTGGGAGACTGAGACAGGAGAATCGTGAGTTCAAAGCCAGCCTCAGCAACGGCAAGACACTAAGCAACTCATTGAGACCCTGTCTCTACATAAAACACAAAATAGGTCTGGAAATATGGCTCAGTGGTTGAGTACCCCTGAGTTCAATCCCTGGTACCAAAAAAAAAAAAAAAAAAGAGCGGGACTTACAATGGCTTTGGGCCGATTGATTGGAGATGCAGTGCTTTGGCTGGCCACTGCCTCCAGGCCCTGTCTGTTGCCCCAAGGTAGAGGCTAATATATGGGAAGAACTATGGGATAGCTGCAGGGTACAAGATGGATACAGGAAGAGAGCAACAGCATGGATCCCCTCTATGTGAAGGGATAATCCTGTGCCTTGGCCCTCACACAGACCTGTGAGAGCAGTCCTAGGCTTGATCTTGGCCTTGACTCTCTCAGGGATTCCAGGTGGTCCGTCTAGCCCAGGGCCTAGGCTCCCACGGATCTGCAAGGGCTCTGGCACTGAATTTGGGGTGGTCACGGGCCTCAGCCACAGGGGTCCCCAGAGGCAGTTTCGCCTGGGTCTGGGTGCCTCTGTGGGTTGGCGGATTGGTGGGTAGCAATCTCAGGCCTGACCTTGGCTGGGCTCCCACAGAGGTCCCTGAAGGTGGTCCTGGGCCTTGGCCTGTGCTCCTGCCAGTCGGCAGGGACTCTGGTACAAAACTGGGGGTGTTCCTGGGCCTCACTTAGGCCCAATTTCCCACAGGGGTCCCTGGAGTTAGTCCTTCATCTGGGTCTGGGTTCCCTGTGATTGGTGGCTAGCACTCTCAAGTATACCCTTGGCTAGGCTCCCACGGTGGTCCCTGAAGGTGATCCTGTGCCTTGGCCTGTCCTCCTGCCTGTTGGAAGGGACTCTGGCATCTTGGATGATTTCTTTTGTAGATTTTTTGTTCTTTTTGCTCTCATCAAAGCAGGTTTATAGGGTGGTTCTTTCTGATTTTCATCTCATATTCTTGTTGAAAAAGATGGATGTCTTAGTCCATTTTATGCAGCAATAACAGAATACCTGAGACTGGATAATTTATAATGTACAGAAATATATTTGGCTGACGGTTCTGGAGGCTGGAAAGTCTAAGAGCACAGTACCAGCATCTGCTGAAGGTCTTCATGCTACATCATGCCATGGTAGAATGGTGAAGGGCAAGAGATGGGGAGACCAAAAGGGGGGAGAGTTCACATTTATAAAACCTACACTCACAGTAACTTGCCCACTCCACAATAACAACAATAACTATTAATGAGGGCTCTGCCTCTTATTAGGCCCCACATCTTAACATCCTGTTACATTGGGGATTGAATTTCCAACACATGAGCTTTGCAGGACACATTCATACCATAGAAAGAAAGGAAGGGGAATATTGAAGACATCAATATATATAAATATAAATATATATGTATATATATGTACATATATATGTATGTGTGTGTGTATATATGTATATATATAAAAGCTGGGCACTATGATGAACACCTGTAATTCTAGTGGTTTAGGAGGCAGAGGCAGGAGGATCCCAAGTTCAAGGCCAGACTCAGCAACTAGGTGAGGCTCTAAACAACTCAGTGAGACCCTGACTCAGAAAAGGGCTAAGGATGTGGCTCAATGGTTAAGTACCCCTGGGTTCAATCCCTAGTAACTCCCCCCAAAAAAGTATGTGTGTGTATATATATATATATATATATATATATATATATATATTTTTTTTTTTTTCCAGAATATATTGCCTCTTACAGACATTCAACAAATCTGTGATTTTCCTTAGCCTGGAAATATATATCACCACTCAATTTTTGATATTAAAGAGGTTGATAATTTGGAAAATGCTTTCTTCCTCTTCTTCATCTTACTTCACCTTTGGCCATCTCTATAGGTTAGGGGACTGGGATAGTGTGTAAAAATAATATGTCACCCTGGTTCCTCTTCTTTTCTACCTGTGGTGGCCTGGGTTTCCACACTAGGTTACTATGGGGAAAGTTGTATTCTGCTATGGCCCTCTGTGCCTGTAGGTCTTATGTCACATAAAGAATCACTGGATGACCTTTCAGGGTAGTCTCACTTGCTTTGGAGGAATGTTTATCTTACCCAAGGTCTGAGGATATGTTGTTAGTTCTTTGTGTTCTTCCTCATTTTGATCCAGATTTCACAACATTTGGCAGGTTTGCTACATGGTTTGTGGCTTAAGATTATAGTCATGTCCTTATTTCATTGGCAACTAAAATATTTGTTTGTTTGGGGTATTTTTAGATTTTTGAAGAAAAGGATAGGGGAATTAATGTTTATACACCATGATCTTTCACCAGATTCATTTTGTGTTCCTTCAATTGCATTATGCCAATTTGTATTATGAAATGTAGGGAGATCATGAGTGCCATTCACCCACTAGTTTTAAGGCTTAGATTTGAATTTTTATAGTTTCTTTAAATGTTTGTCACACAACTTTTTATCCATCACTTTCGTGTCCATTCCCTTTGCCTTACCCCCAGTGCCTGGAGGTTGGTTTGTGTGTGTTGCCTCTTCATGTAACCTCATTATTCTTTCCCTCTTTGTGACAAGAACTTTCCTACTCATTCATCTCTTTCACATCTCTCAGTTGAACCCCCAAGTTGCAGGGCCTCAAACAAGTAGAGAGCTGACTGTCACCACCATAGTAATGGCATTCATCATCACCGCTGTGTATTGAACATTTATTTTATGCCAGCAATGCCGCTAAAGCTTGTCCATGCACTCTCTCTTCAGTAACCTAACAAAATCAATAGAATGGCCTGCAATTTAAATGTAGTATTCAAATTAAGTGTGAAAAATAACATTTTCCTAAAACCGACTCCAGAATTATGTTTAGAGATGCCATTGTGTTTGTTCAAGAAAATACTTGGAAAGATAGCCATGGGATGGCTGAGATTTTGTGATATCAGAAGAGGAGATGGGGGGGAGGAAGTTGTGGCTTTGTTACTGGAAAGAAATGGTGAGAGTAATGAAAGGAGAGGAGAGCAAGCCAGAAAGTCAGAGGCTAGACCTGACAAAGAGCCAATAAGTCTCCTAGGGCTGCTGCATTTGAAGTGTTAGCCTTGTCACTCCTGTACACGCTGCTGTCCTTCGCTGGATCTGTCTCTATCCCCAACTTTTCAGTTCAGCTGATGTGAACAGGAGAGAGTTTACTGCGGTTTTATAAAAGGACCCAGGTTTCCCATTTCAGTCAAAGTTGAAAGAGGCAAAACTATATGGGTTCAGGGGCTTGGGATGCAGAAGGGATATGAATAGATATAGAATATATCTATATTCTAGATATAGAATAGATATAGAATCTCTGAGGAACTGGAAAATCCCTGATGGCAAAGGCCTTGGAATTGTATTAGCTACAGCATTGCGGTGGGGGCAGGAGACAGAGGGATGCATTAAGTTACTGTTTCCTGTATCTTAAGGAGAGGCCATAGTTGACATCTAGGTTTTATGTAGGTAAGGAAAATGAGACTCAGAGAAAATCAACAACTTGCTTTAGGCCTCAACATGTGGAATGTCTCCGTGCTATTTAGCAAATGTGGCAGTTCCTCTTACATGACTCCAATCCAGAATGTTTTCCTCTAGATATGCATATTGCCAGCTCTTTCTTATCCTCTAGAATTCTATGCAAATCATCTCCTTTGCCTAGCTTTCCCTTACTTCTTATCAAAAGCAGTCACCAAAATACTCCCTTCCACATCCAACCTCCATCTCCTCACCATGCTTTATTTTTCTGGAGAATAGCATTTATCACCACCAGGTATATCACATACTCATTTGTTAGTCTAGTTCCTTTAAAAGGATGTCAGCTTCATGAGGACAGGGATTTTCTTATTTACCACTGTACATATGGTGTCCAGTACTGAATTTAGCATTTAGATGGTGCTCAATAAATATCTGATAAATATACTCGGTTAATATTCACTGGGTGCCTTCTCTAATGTAGGCCATGGACTCTCGGATTTATAATTTCCAACAGATCAACTGCAACCGAGCTCATTAGTTTCTAAGCTGACCATGCAGACTATCACTTTTCTTCAAAACTGAGCCAATTATGTAGTATGCCTAGTCTCACAAATACCTGCATCAACTTCTTATTTTAATTTGAAGAGGACTTCATGGAAATTTGGCTAGGAACCTCTGCTACTTCAACCAGACACTCTCCATCTCAGCAGTGGCATTTTTCCCTACAGGTGAGCCCAGAGTATCAGAACTGGCCTTCCAAGTCTTCACCTTGGCAGAGCTAAGGAGATGGCAAATCTGAGCACAGAGTAGTGTCAGGAAGTGGTTAAGAGCAGGGTCTCTGGCTCCAGATTGCACTGAGTCCCAGATCCACCACCTGAGCAATCAAAATATCTCCTCACAGAGCAATTGTGAAGCTAACTTTGTCAATACCATGTGCAGAGCAGTATAACAAAGGTCTTTATAGATCACCTGATGGGCAATCTTGGTAAATTTAAATCAGAGAACACTCTCTGGAAAAAGGGAATCTTCAGCAGAGTTTTAAAGGAAAATCAAAGCATGAATTGAAGAAGCAAAATGGCCATGGAAAGGAATTCAGACTGAGAAGTGAAAGATTCATGGTGGAGTTCAGAAGGGAGCTGTTTCTCAGTTGGACAACTGGGTTGGTCGGCTTTCTCCCATCATAACAAAATACCTGAGAAAACTAACTTATAAAGAGAAATAGTTTATTTGGGATTTTAGTTTTAAGGTTTCAGTCCATGATCAGTTGGACTTCTTTGAGCCTGTAGCAAGGCAGCATATCATAGTGGAAGTGTGTGGTAGGGCTAAACCACTTGTCTCACAACTGGGAAACAAAGAGAGAAAGGAAAAGGATGGGGTCCCATGATCCCTTTTGAAGGTATTCCTCCAGTGATCTAAGGATTCACACTATGCTCCACCTCCTAAAGATTCCACCGCCTCAAATAAATAGGGCCACTATGGGGACCAAGCCTTCAACATATGGGCCTTTGGGGACACTCAACCAAACCATAGCAGTGACATAGGCAAAAAAAGAGGGGCTGAGCCAGAAACTGTGGTTCCTGTCCATACTCATTAGCTGTATAAGCTCAGGTCAGTTTCCTCCTATCAGTACCCATTTCTCATCTGTGTATTATCCAGCTGTTAAGCCACACATATACAATTGTGTAAATGCTAAGTGATGACAAGCAATATTTGTGAAAATGTTTATCAACTGTAAAGAACTTTCCTCATGCAGATTGCTGATATCTGTTCCAGGAACCTGGTGGTGGAATAAAGGAAAGGGCTCTGGATTAGAAAGAACTGGTCAAGTCTGTTCCCTGAGACCTCTAAACTTTGCTGCATTGGCTAATTTTTCACTCTCCCTGAATCTTCCTCTTTTGTATGTAAAAGGGAATGCTTGTGAGGATTTCAATATATCCAAAGAGCCTAGAAAAGAACCCAGCACATCATCTCCATCATCATTGTGATGGCCAATGTTAGCTTGAGCATTCCCCACCTGCTGGACACTGCTGGAAGAGTGTCATGTACACTTAACTTACCCAAAGTTACACAGGTAGGAGTGGTGGAGCAGAAATTAGAACCCAGCCAGTGAAACCCAGCACAGAGGGGTAGTTATTGACAATAGTGCAGATCTGCTACTGAGGTAGGACAATTTTGGAGAGATCCTTTGTGAAATACCAGAATTCATGTTTTCCAATGCTAATGGAAAACAGAAATCCCTTATAAAGATCCTCTCCTTCCTATTTATAAAATCCCCAAAGACAATCCTGATTAACTTTGGGTTTGTCTCTAGCAGCAAAGAATGTCTCTACACCCACAAGGACTAGGTGATAGGCTAGAATGGAAACGTAACTGAGCAAGGAAGGAAGCTAATTGCATTAGTTGAAAAGGTAAAAAACTATACTCCAGAACAGAGGCAACGTGGTTCACTCCATAGAGATCTGCTTTTGCATTCTCCTATCCACGTGTGAGGACATAAATCCACAGGGCAAGAGAAAGTTTAGCGCTGTGGCTTCAACCTTATGCAACTTCCTCTGGAGAAATCATATGCCTATTTGTAAATTCTTCATGCTTGCCCTCCAGGCCATAGGTCAGAGACAAACAGTGGGTAGAAGCTACTAGTCAGCCCTTGCAAAAGACCTCTTTCCATCCTTTGGTGAGAGTGGAAATTCATCTAGTAGGATGTTGTCACTTCTTTCCATGCTATGCTTTCTCTCTTAGGTATTTCTCATGTTTGTGAAATAGCAGCGACACACACATGTAGTGAGCTGTAGATCCTTTGTCTGTGAGCTCCATCCACACTACCAATGAGGAGCCACATTGACAATGCCTGCCTGAGTCCTTGTCAACTTTGAGACCATGCCGTATTCCTTAAACCTTCTTCATTGTCTTATCAAGATCAACTGCCTATGGAAAGGGCCATTAAAATAGTCAGATTTTGGAATGCCACATGCCTAGAGAGTTCCTAGGAAGAATTCATCATAAAAATAAAATACCACTTTAAAAAAAAAAAGCAACAACAGAAATAAAAACATAAATTCAAGCAATAAAATTTATCTACTGGAAATGACTGAAGCAAGAGGGAAGATCCTTTCTATATGCCCAACTGAAATGTTTTATGAAGTTTTAAGCAATCATGTTTATGGTAGATATAAATTAAATTAACCGAGACCATAAAATAGAGCAACTGTTTTTCATCTCCACTGATGAGAGAACAAGAGGTAAAGGGTAATCAATTCCAAGGAAGACTTTTCTACCAATGCCCATAGGGATGATTAGGAAACGTGGAAGTGCTGAGAAGCCATCTCCTCTGATACATGTTTAAAGAGCATAAGATTGAAGTCCTTTGCAGTTCACTAAGGTTGTAACTACTCAACTCTAAATAAAGGGAGGTCTTCACCTAAGAGCTACAAAAATACACATGCATATCTGAGACAACTGTGAAAACTAATTAACAACTGTTAATCTAAAGTGAAAATGAGCATCTATTCCTGTGCCACTGTAGCTTGGCTTAAGGGCAGGGAATTTAGTGATTCAAGGGGATCTCTGACCCCATTGTCTACAAGCCCATGATTAACAGCTGAATTAACCAGACACACATGAGGACTAGTCATCCTGTCTCAACTGCTGGTCTTTCCTTCTCTAAAACTCCATGTTGGTGAGGGTAATCCAGAGCATATGCCTTGCCCACCCACCCTGCACCATCACCAACTGCCCCCACCCTCCAGCAATCTGGAGGCAGCAAATGGAATTACAGACCACAAGGAAGAAAAGGATGTGATATGTTAAATAATAGCAGGAAATCAAAGTCATTCTATAAACCATATTGAATTCTGCATGTCTAATGAAGTCTGATTCATAAAATGATTTAGTCATTTTGGGGGTTTTGGTCAATTCCAATAAACTGTATTGGAAAATGTTCCAGAGATGACAATTCTGAAAAGCTATAAGCATCTTCAACTAACAATGTTATCTGAGGATTTTTATTTTTGTTTCTTTTTGACTTGGGCAGGTTGTTCTATTTATTGTGTTTTAGTGCTGAATGCTTTCCATACAATGGTTTTTATATTAGTGTGTGTGTGTGTCTAGCAATATATGAAGAAAAGTATGTACCATGACTAGGTGTTATTTATCCTAGGAATTCAAGGTGGTTCAACATACAAAAATCAATCTATGTTAGACCCTAAGTCAACAAAATAAGACAAAACCCACAAGATCTCTCAATAGGGGCAGAAAGAACGTTTGACAAATTCCTACACATTTTTATGATGGAAATATTCAACAAATTATAAATAGAATGTAAATTCTATTCCTGATAAAGCAATCTACATTTTAAAAAATCCAACAGCTAAGTTATCTGTAATGTTGCAAAACTGAAAGCTTTCTTTCTAAGATTAGGAACAAGACAAGGCTATTTTATACTTTGATTATTTCAATTGACACATAATAATTGTACAAATTCATGGTAAAATATTTTGAAACATGAATGCAATGTACAGCAATCAAATCATGGTAATTAGTATGTATATCACCTCTAATAGTCATGATTTCTTTGTGTTGGAAAGATTTGAGTTCCTCAAGTTCCTTCTAGCTACTTTGAAATACACAATAAATTATTGTTAACTATAGTCACCCTATTGTGCTATGGAACACTGGATCTTATTCTTCCTCTCCAGTTGTATTTTGTACCCATTTGCCAACTCTTTCCTATGTCCCTTCCCTGCTGCCCTTCACCACTATTCTACTCAGTGCTTCTATGAGATCAAGATTAGCTCTTTTAGCTTCCACACATGACTGAGAAACCGTAGGAGCGTGTAGGATTTGTTTTATGTGCCTGGCTTATTTCACTTGACATGTCCTCCAGGCTCATCCATGTTGAGGAAAATGAGTGGATTTCTTTTCTTTTTATGGCTGAATGATATCTGTGTGTATGTGTGTGTGTATGTGTGTGTGTGATATATTTTATATATATAATATATATTATATATATTTATATTATATATATTTTATATTTTTTATATATAATATATATATATTTTACACATTCATCCATTGATAAACACCTACATTGATGCCACATCTTGGCCATTGTGATGGGCTGCAGTGAACGTGGGAGTCTTTAGATGTCTCTTAGGCATACTGGTTTCACTTTTCCATTCTTGCCCCTTCTATAACATTTTCCAGGAAGTTCTGGTCAGGGAAATTGGTCAAGAAAAAGAAATAAAAGACAGTTGATATCTTAGTCTTAAGTCTAAAACGGTAGAGCAGGCAAGCAGGTAAAACATAGCCTTCCTCAAGGCTGTATGACCACCTTGAGGAAGAATTTCTTCTTTTTTTGGACACTCACATTTTGTCACTTAAGGCCTTCAGCTGACTGGATGAGGACCATCCATGTTATCGAGGATGTTCTTTTATGTAGAGTCAAATGACTGTAGGTAGCAATCACATCTACAGAATACCTTCACAGCAACATCTGACTTATTTGATCAAATGACTGGGTCCTAAAGCCAAGACAAGTGGACATGTAAAATTTAGCCATCACAAAGATGCCAAGACCATTCAATGGGGAAAGAATAGGTTTTTCAGCAAATGGTGCTAGGGAAACCAGATCGTCATATGCAAAAATATGAAAACATGCAACTTCACACTGTATGCAAAACTTAATTCAAAATGAAACATAGACCTAAGTGTACGAGCCAAAACTAGAAAATTCTTAGAAAATAGGAGAGTGAATTGTAACCTTGGATGAGGGAACTATTGATTATATATGACACCAAAAGTGCATAAGCCACAAAAGAAACTTCTGTAAAGTAAAAACTTTGTGGCGCCAAAGAATACCATCAAGGAAATTTTTAAAACAACCCACAAAATGGGAGAAAATACCTCAAAAAAATATATCTGACAAGAAGCAAGATGTGTGTCCAGAATATGTAAAGGACTCTTATAACTCAATAATATCAAGACAAATAGCCCATATAAAAATGAACAAAAGATTTCTCCAAGGAATATATACATGAAAAGGAATATCTTTTCATGTTAATGAACACATGAAAAGATGCTCAACATTACTCATCAAGGGAATGCAAATTAAAACCATCCAAACCCAACTAGAGTGGCTACAATCAAAAACAGAAAGTAGCAAGTATTGGCAAGGACATGGAGGAATTGGAATCCTCATGCATTGCTGGAAAGCATGCATAATGGTGCGTCTGCTTTGGAAAACAGTTTGGCAGTTTCTCATAATGTTAAGCATAGCATTATTATATGACCTAGCAATTCCATTCCTAGGTATATGTCCAAGAGAATTGAAAACATATGTCCACTGAAAAACTTGGACATAAGTGTTCATAGTAGCTATGTTCATAGTGGTTTTTATTCATGATTGTCAAAAAGTGGAAACAACTTAATGTCCATCAACTAATGAGAAAAGAAGAATAAAATGTTGTATATGTGCATAAAAATAAATTTTATTAGAAAGGCAATCTTTGATTTTTGGAGAAAAATTAGAAGATATGGATAAGAAAAAGTATCAATAAAAAACCAGTCCATAATCCCACAAGTTTGGGGGTATCTTTCTAGATATTCATTGATTTATTCATTCATTCATGTCTCTCTCTCAGGAGCATTAGAATTAGGCAGTCTGCAATGGCTCATGACATACTCCTTTTAGCTCAGTTTATTTGGATAGCTTTCCATATCAATGCATTTTCATTTATAATAGCTTTTTTTTTTTTCTTCAGTCCTGGGGATTGAACCCAGGGCTGCTTGACCACTAAGATACATTCCAGCTTTTTAAAAATCTTTAATTTTGAGACAAGATATCACTGAATTTCTGAACCTTGAACTTGGATCAAAGAAAGAATTCCTCAGCCTGGAATTACAGATGTGCCCTGGGCCTGACAATAGCTTTCAAAATGAGAGACTAATATATCTTGGTATTGATATATGAAGCCTGGCATTATTAACAGGAGTTATCTCTCTCTCTTTCTATCCTCAGCTGGGTCCAAGATGTCTTTCCAAGAATACCATATTGACTTCCTCCCTTTTCCCTCATGTTTTGGCTTTTTTTTTTTTTTTTTAATGCCAAGTATTCAACCTAGGGGCATTTAACCACTGAGCCACATCCCCAGCCTTTTTTAATATTTTGTTTTGAGACAGAGTCTCACTAAGTTGCTTAGGGCCTAACTAATTTGCTGAGGCTGGCTTTGAACTTGTGATCCTCCTGCCTCAGCCTACTGAACCACTGGGATTACAGGCATGCATTATCTAGAGATTTTTTTCATCTTGCTTGACTGAAACTTTATGCTTGTTGATTAGTAACTACCAACTTCCCTCTCCCTCCAGTCTCTGGCATTCCCATATCTTACTCATTGATTAGAAATTTGACTATTTTAGATATCGTGCGTAAGTGAAATCTTTCAGTATTTGTCTTTCTGTAACTGAATAATTCCACTTAGAACAATGTCCTTAAGGTTCACTCATGGGGTTGCATATCATGGATTTACCTCTTTTCAAAGCTGAATGGCTTTCCACTGTATGTATGTGCCACACTTCTTCTGTTGATGAGCATTTCCATTGTTTCTACATCTTGCCTTTTTGTGAATATTGTGACAGTGACTATAGGAGTGCTGATATCTCTTTGAGATCTTGATTTAGAAAGGCCACCAAGATCAAGTTGCAAAGAAAGTACTGTAGAATAAAAGATGTGCTGATGGTAGGGACTTTCCTCAACTGAAAATAAAGGAAACTCAGTTTCCTCAAGTGACTTATAATCTACAAGCAAAGGGAAATATGGGAGAACTGAATTTGCATAACCCCTAAAATGTCCCAAACTTGCTCCTACCATCTTGCAGTTACTCACCCAAGTGACTTGGACCATTTGCTCTTGACCTCACTAGATCCCCCTGACCTTTTCTGGCAGATATGGGACAAAATGGCTAATGTGACTTTGGCTGGGCTTCATAATCTGTGCTGTTCTAAGAAGAGAGAGAATACATTTTCTGGGGACAGCTAGAAAGATTAATGCAGGGAGGCATTTGAGCTCTGTCCTGACTTAAAAGTAGGAGATCTATGGCAGTGATGGAGGAAGCAGTTGCTCTGGTCAGGAAGAGCAGCCCAAAGGCCTGATCTGGGAAAGCCTGCAGCATTTGGTGAGCCATGAGATGTATGAAGGGAATAAGGGAAAAGCATGTGGGAGGGGGTGGTTGAGAAGTTAGATAGGATGCAGGCTCTATTGCAGAACTAGCACATTAGAAACACTTGCTTTTCTGTGTGAATGTGTAAAAGAAAAACATACTTAAAAAAACATACTTAAAAAAACATAATAACTTACTTTTAAATCTGATAATCTGGGAACTTGTTAAAAATGCAGATTCTCTCTATCCCAGATCTATTGAAAAAGACTGCATTTCAACAAGATCCTCAGGAGACTTGCATCATGTTGAAGTTCAAGAAGCCCAAGTATATAGGACTTTCAAAGCCAAGGTAAAATTTATGCATTTAGTTCAACAGCCATTTGGAAGAAGACAGCTAACTCCCTGAGAGCATAAATTTTTGTCAGATAGAAAAATGAAGATAAAATATCTGCCCCAGCTCTTATCATTGGTAAATAACATGTGCTCTGTCAATGTGAAATACTGTGTTCTGTGCTAAAAGATGAGTTTTTTTAAAAGCATATAAAATGAACTGTGGAAACCACCAGAAGACACCAGGAGAGGTAGGGTCAGAAACTCTATACAGTGAGGATTTGAACATAGTCTTTATTTAGTCTCCAAGTCCCTCTCTCCCCACACACTCACAGGAGACCTCCTCTGCTTCATAGATAGATAGAAGGGCACAAAATGACCTGTTATCCAAAGTGCTGGCAGTCCATCTGAGCAAGAACAGACACTGAGATCCTGGAGTTCCCACCCCTTGGTACACTGTGTTGGGCACACCTGGGGCCTTCAGAAATATCCTTCCCACACAAGGAACCTCCCTGCCAGCCTCATACAGTGATGACTCCTCTGAGAGGAATGGTGTCGTCTTATTTACCTAACTCAAGGCACAGTTTTGTTTGTTGAGCCAGCATGACCTCCACTATCTTCTTTTCATTCTCAAAATGAGCTAAATGATCCAGCCACATGCGTTGCAAGTATGGATCAGCAGAGTGTCTTGGAATGCCTGAGTTAAGATCTTACCTCTGCTTCTTATTAGCTCTGTGACCTGGTAAGTCACCTAAATTCTCCCTACTCCAGTTTCCTTGTCTGTAAACCAGGATGCTAATAACAACACCGGCCTCATGGGATTGTAGTGAGGATTAAATGAACCAGTGCATAGAGAATTCTCAGAAGGGCACACAACAGAGTAAGGGTCATTTAAGTGTTTACAATCAGTATTGATATTGTTGTATTGATTTGTTGATCAACTACAGTTGTCTAAGTGCTTCATTATATCCCTTCTTCTCCCTTGAGTTCTGTGAGGTGGGAGAGGAATACACTTTTCTCCAGTTTCCAGCATGGGAAACTGAAACTCAGAGAAGACAAAAGATGTACTTACCATCAAACAACTAATAAATGATAGCATTCAAACTCAGGAATTCTGATACTCACTGTCCATGCTCCACTTTCAAGGATAGGTTTCAAAGAGTTCCCCTGTCGCTTGAAGAAGTTTTAGCCTAAATCAGAAGTTCTCAGTGGTACATCGTGAAACTCTGAAGTTGGTGTTGATGTTTTGGTATGCCTCTCTCCATTGTTACTTTTAAAAAAATAGGTAAGATAACTTTGAAAGTATTTTCTGTTTTGCTGGATTGGTCAGAGTGTCCGTAGGTGTTGATAAGCTCCAGTGAAGAACTAGGGGGAGTCAGGGAAAGCGCTTGTGACTGAGTCTTCCAGCCATGCCCAGCTCAGCACACCAGCCACTTCTAGGGTGGCATTGACCATCACACACAGTTCATGGTTGTGTTTATTCTTAGTCTCAACCAAATTTAAGTATTCTGTAATAAATTATTTATTAAAGGTATGAAGCATAAAGGATACTCGCATTGCAAACAAATTAATGAAGAACATAAAAATAGTCATTCTATAAATTGGCCTCCTGATGTGACTTACAAAATTTAATTGTATTCATCTTTTTTTGCTGCTGAAGTCACTCTGCTGTGGCAATGGCTGCTGGCTGGTGGCCCTGCTTACACGCGCAAGTGAAATCCCTGCCCGGGTAGCTGTATGATGATATCCAGAAGCTGGCTGGGAGATGGTATTTCCACAACTTCAACCTCTGGCTCTGGAGAGACTGACCACAGCGTCCGTCTAGGCCGCCATCTTGGAACCGCCCCTTTTTTTTCAAAATTCTCATTAAGAAGTTCATAGGACTTCAAACACCAGTGCCAAAAAAAGAAACTATATATACAATATCTAGTTTGGTTTATCTGGGGAGATAATATTAGTTGTAGTATAGGATGAATTCTGTTCCCCCAGACTCTTATGTTCAAGTTGTAACTTCCAAAATCTCACAATGTAACTGTATTTGGAGAGAGTCTTAGAGAGGTAATTAAGTGAAAATGAGACACTAGGATGGCATCCTCATGAACAGAGATTTGAACACAGGCACAGAGGGAAAGGCCACCTGAAGACACCTCTGTCTTGCAAACCCAGGACAGAGGCCTCAAAGGAGACCAACTTGCTGACACCTTGATCTCAGGAGTCCAACCTCCAGAACTGGAAAAAATAGAGCTCTGTTGTTTAAGGCCTCAGCTAGTGGAACTTTGTTATGGTAGCCCTAACAACCCTGTACCAATATCTAAAATTAGGTAGTGTTCACTGTATTCAACATTTGGACATGTTTCCAATGAGTTTTCTCAATGAAATTTTCCAACAACTCTCTAAGGTGTGTTACTACTGTCTCCCGATAGTACAATTGAAAAAGAAAAGGTATGAATGAGACATACTGTTTGCTCAGTGTCACATAGTTAATTATCAAAAGTCAGATTTGAATACAAGTTGTCTAACTGTCCATGCTGTTAACCTGGAGTAAGTCTATCCACAATATCCATGTATCATTTGCAAAGAAGGATTTATAAATTCCAGCCTTAAAATACCTCTCTAATCTTTCCACTTAAAATCAAAATGCAAAAAGAATTATTAATATAAATTATTTTTATAAGGATAATATGAAAAAATTATGGAAAACATTTTGAGGTCATGTTAAATATCGATTTACATTTAATATGCATTTGTGATGCAGACGATGTTTTCCCATATAAAAAACTTCAATTGAAAAATGGGAAAGTAAAAACAAATAAGAACATATATATGTATATATATATATTTATTTATATAAACAATAGTTCAAAATATTGTCATAGAAATTTTCATATTATACTTCCATCAAATAATAATTATACGCATTGCATCATATCATATCCAAATAAAATTCATTTACCAATTCATTCATTTACTCCACAAGTATTTACTGAGCTTTAATTATGTTCTAAGCAATAGACAAGGCACTAGTGATTAAAAGATACTGAGAAAGACATGGGTTCTGTATTTATGGGGTTTATAGTCCACAACCATAATCAATATCAATAAAGTAACAAATCACTGCAATCATGGTAAGTTGTGAAAATACTAAGAGGCCAGTGAGCCAGGCTGAGCAGCAGTGGTGGGGGAACTCCGCTAGCTATGGAGATGGGGAAATTTTTGTTACACTTTAAGCCACAACTTGAAGAGATGGAGTTGATCTGAAGGCAAGATCATCTAGGATGAGGAATCAGTGATTTTGAGCCCCTGTATTAAGAGAGAAGAGCAGTAAGAGCAGAGATGAGGGGTGGCCTGGGCCCTGGGTCATGTGGGGCCTGGATGCCATCGTGAGGACCTGAAAGCAATGGAAAGTTGAGAGATACAGAACAAACACAGAACCCATGTCTTTCTCGCTCTTTTATTTATTTATTTATCTCACTGAATTGCTTAGTGCCTTGCTTTTGCTGAGGCTGGCTTTGAACTCAGGATCCTCCTGCCTCGGCCTCCAGAGCCTCTGAGATTACAGGTGTGTGCCATGGAGCCTGGCCAGATCTGGTCCATTTTGAGAAAGCATTCCTGCTATTGTGCAAGACAAAAGCATCTGTGGAGAGACCCCATTAGAGATCCCAGCAACATTCCAGGTGTCAATGCATTTTCTATGGAAGTGGCAGCAGAGACAAAAAGGAGATTAATTTAAGCTATATTTTGCTGATACGGCTTTTATTTTTGCTGATAGGGCTATATTTTTGATAGGGCTTCATAACAAAACATGGAAGAGGGTAGAGGATGGTAAAGGAAAGAGAAGAGTCAAGGATGATCCCTAAAGCTTTGGGAAGGAGGTCCCATTTCTTGAGATGAAAATGTGTGCGTGTGTATTTGTGTGAGTGTGGAGTGTGTGTGTGAGGAGGTTGTAGAAAGATGCTCTCAGGTCTAGTGCTACAGATTCATGATGCCATCAAGTCTCAGGCTCCTTTTGTTTTTCTGCTCTGCTGTCTTAGCATATGGTCATCATCTTCCTGGTCACAAAGTGGCTGCTGCACTTCCAGCCTTATATCCATGCTTAAAACAGGAAGATGAAAATAGAAGGAAAAAAAGAAAACCTTCCCAGAAATCCTTACACACTTCCTCTTATACCTCTCTGGCTAAAACTCTGCCCCAAGTCTAGTCCTAGTTACAAGGGAGGATGCAAAGAGTAGAAAGGAAATTGAGACAAGTGAGTCAATGAACCCTCTAACAAAATCAGGTTTCTATTATCAGGATGATGCAAGAATGGATAATGGGTGGGTGACGAGTAGCATCGGTAGACCACCCTCTGCTTGAGTTAGCTTGTGCATCTGAGTAGGCTGAAGGGCAACATTGTATTTAACACACTTGAGTCTCAATTCTTTAGTAGTAAATAAAATGCACGAGTGTTGGCAAATCTGGACCTGTCCTCTAACGGAGAAGAATCTTCCCTTTGTAAAAAGACCAGTCTTCTATCTTTGATCTCCCATCTGTCTCCCAACAGCATCCCCCAGCACCAGAGTGATGGTGTCATCAGATAGCCATGGTTGTGGTGTTGTATCACTGGTATGCTCACACCAAATGTCCAGAGGGGATGGCATGGCTGAATTGAATGTTGGTCCTTTTATCTTACATACTGCCTATGATTCTTGGAAGGCAGGTGCTACATTAGGTCAGTCTCCTCATTTTAGACTTCAGAGCAGTCCAGGCGACCCAGGACATCAGCCAGCCTCCCTGGAATGCTGAAGCATTGAGTCTCTGTATTATAGGACACCTCATACCAGAACCTTCTCTTCTCTGGCATAAAGCAGAGGCCCATCTAAACACTGGCCCATTACCCTTGTACAAATATAGACCATGCTCTGGTGGAATCAATCTGGAAACATTTAATAAATTTGCAACCTAAGTGCCAAGTACGTTGTTTAAGAGAAAGGATGTTCACTTTATTGCTTTTCCTAAAGAAAACTTCTAACCCAATATAAATCAACTTCTCCAGTATGCTCATTATACTTGATAATAAAAACAGTCTTCATGGAGGGGAATCTGTGGTCTCCTGAGAAGAACTTTAGCCAACACTGAAAGGGGAAGAAGAGAAAAGAAAAGGAAGGGAGAGGCTCTTTCTGTGTTAAATCACAAACCGCTGTTCCTCTGGAAGAAATCTAGCCAATGAGTGCATTGTCAAGTTACTCTAGTGAAAACAAGAACAATTAAGACAATACAAACCATCTCCAAATGCTCCAGTCTGAGATCTGAACATCTCAAGCTATTTTCTACATGCTTGGGGATTGGCTCATAGTTGGGAAGTTTTCCTGAAGGTTTGTCTAAAGGTTCCTATTTTTATTCTATCTCTTTGCAGTTAATATCCAGCTAATGCATTTGCACCAAATCCTTCATTCAATACTTGGGAGGTATCTTCAGACTCTGGAACTGCCCATTCCACTCATGTGGTGGCCAGAAATTCCAGAGCATCATCTGTGATTGCTTTTAAGAGCAGGTGCCCTTCCCTTCCTCTTTGTCCTTTTTCTGGGATAGGGAGGGCTCTGATGAAGGTGGGAAAGGGGCCGAGTCACGTGTGGTAGTGCAGAAGGATGTAGGCCTGCTGACTTTGAGAAACAAAGCCTCAGGAGGGGATCAGAAGCTGTACTCGTGGTTTTGAAAGGACGGCAGAGGAATGAAACATGTTCTTGTGGCCCCAAGCTGTGAAACTAGAACCAAGCAGCCAGGAAGAAAGAGAGAGCTGCCTCTTCTTTACCAAAGTGATGCCTTTGTCAGAGGTTTGTAATAGTTTGTCATTCATGTTTTGGAGACTGATAAGTAAATTAAATGAAGCTGTTCAAGAATAAATTGAGTAGTTGGGTTCAAATACCTTAAAGTGGTTCACTTAAAGTGGTCCACTTTAAGGTCTTTGAACACCAAAAGTCAGCACAGAGCTGGTACAGAAGTGCTCAATAATTATTTATTGAATTGGTGATTACTTGATTGGATGAAAAATTCACACAGCATTGGCAGTATCAAACATCAACACACCTTGAAAGATTAAGATAAGTAGAAAAATAGAAAGGAATGCTCTAAATGTAGTGGTGCTTTTCTCTCAGCAGGGCCATTATTTCCCGCCTCTCAGAGGCAATTCCTCAAGTTTAATGAAGACAACCTTACTGCCTCTATTTCCCTCTTTCGGAAACTGCTTTTCTGCCACGTGATTGTGGCCTCTGCTCCTGCAGCTGAGAATGTTTGGGAAATGGCAACCTTTAAGTCCAATTATGCTTAAATGACATTCATGGTCTTCGTTTGCTTTAGTGCAGTTAACCAGATGATGAGTGAAATCATGTCATGTTACAGAGCTCTCTTGAGAGGGTCTGGGGTCCTGAATTAACAGGCTAGCACTGTTCATTTGTTCCACAACTGTCTTTGAAGGTCTGCTAATCACCAGCTGTGTGCATGTGGACAAAGGAGGAGGTGGCTTCCTTTTGCCCCTGTGCCAATGGCATTAGTGCCAGTGAGCACTGCTGGGAATCCAGGTGAGGAAAGAGTGAGCATGTCCTCAGAACAAAGGGGCCCCAACACTCCTGCAGGAAGCCAGCTGTGTCCTCAGTTTTCTTAGGTAATTAGGGATATTCAAGAGCCAGATTTGTGAAGTGCAGAAAAGGGAACCTGCATTGATTAAGCACCACTGTTTATCAGTATTATTTTCCATAAAATCGCATTAGGCAGTTCCCTAAATTCAACTGAGGAGAGATTTACATCTCATTTTACAGGTAAAGAAACCAAGACTTAGCAAAACAAACTGAGTTGCCTGACATCACATGGCAGACACCAGCAGAGGCAGGATGCAAGCTGATTCTGCCTGCCCCTAGGGTCTACATTCTTACCATGACATCACTGATAAGAAAGTTCAGCATACACTTTTTTTAAAAAATTGTTTGTCGTTATTGTTTGTGTGGCAAAGAG